>JAWWUD010000217.1:0-89943 GCA_033964015.1 Scolanthus callimorphus
TGACTTTAATTATCTTACATGTAAACATCTTTAGGAATCCAGTCTTTCTACATTTCAGAGGCTGTTTTTGAAAAATAATTGAAACACAGAGTTCAAAGGTCTCATTCCTCGTTGTCATGGAGACAAGATTCAAAACATACTTAGTTCTTGGCCACTTACAAGCTGAACGATGTCTAATCTGAACTTGTTAAAACTAATGAAGATAGAACACCCCCTAAGTTTTTAGGTCAGTGATTCATGAGAGCCTCGGGGGTGGAAGCTGATAAGTGGACTTGATTATTCCTTATTCTTGGACATTTTTTCAATATTCATTATTCCTTTCATTATTTAGGCGTTATTCATTATTCCTTTTTTTAGTTCACAAAATCAAGCTCCAGCTGTTACTTGCCTAAGGGACGTGTCATTTTTAACTCGTGGCTAGTTGCGTAGCAACAGCCAAAGAGTTATCGTGGTGACCGATGTCACCACTCGCTCACTCACTCCTACGTTAGCACGATATTAGCATAATTTATGCTGAAGTCATCCATCAACGGGACTCTCGAGTTGCGGGACCATACGAGCTATCTGCGGGACATGGCGTGACTAAAACTCAACCGAACTCCTTGTTACCTTTATACCTTCGCCACGTATATATAGTCTCATGGCCACTAAATTTCTCCATGTGGGTGTTACCTATCTTTGCAGAAAACTGATTTGTTTCAAATCGATATTTTTGGTCATCTTAAAACCTCACTGTGTGAGGATTTGATCCGCGCAAACCCAGGTGCAGGGGGTTACAAAACGTGGGAAAATGAAAAATACACTACCAATGACGTCATTAGCGCATGCGCAAAGATCTAATTGTTTTAAAACGCTATTGTCTAGTTTTAAAACCTTATTTAATGTATCAGTCAATACGTACTCAAGTGTGACGTCATAAATTTGAGAAATCTGGAATTCCGATTTTAGTCCACAAATAATGAAAGACAAAGTGGCAAGAGAATCTGATGCAAAAAATGAGGCAAATCGGTTGAAACGCGACAAGATATGGCCCTGAATACATAATTTTCTTTAACAAATCACTATTTTGAACTGCGTTGAAAACTTTATGAACGCAACCAAAACTACAGTGATTTCTTAAAGAAAATTATGTATAAGAGGGCCATATCTCGGTCGCGTTTCAACCGATTTGCCCTCAATTTTGGTGTGTAGCATTCATTTATTATGCTCTTTCCAAATCCAAATATTGCTAAATCGAAAATTTGTTTTTTGTGACGTCATCACTTGACTACTCATTCCGGATTCTGGATTACTTACATGGGGTGACATGTATTAGCTTGAGTTACAACTACCTAGGAATGCTTTTTCTGTTTCTATTAGAATGATCAACAAAGTAGCATATAATTATTGTCAAGTATTTCAAAATGGGTCAGAAGCACACTATACCTTAAAGCATATTTGATTACATAACACTGTACATCATTGCTTAGTTTTGCAACAACAGCCATACATGTTATGCAGGCATTTGCAATTATACAGTTTAGTTCTCATAAACAGTGTCACCTTAAGGTGGTTCTGGGGGGTATGTCAAAGTCTTTTTAAACGACTAATTCCCAAAAGTTTTTTTAAAGGTAAACAGCCACGAGTTGGCCTATGGCATGCCTTTGATTTTTGCCTTGCTCAATTAGAACCTCCCCTTGAACATAACCAAAAATTGTGATCCTCCCCCAAGTCGTAGGCAAAAAATTAGGACCTTCGCCCGTCCCTATTTGACCTAGTAGAATACATTTTACAGATAGATGGGGGCACATTTTCTTTCGTTGTTCTTATAAACGGCGCGAGCGTTGTGTGTTCATTGCGCGAGTTCTGAAAAATGATATGTTATATATATATGTCTTTCTTTATGCGCGCGAAGCGTGCCGAAATTTTTATCATGTATTGAAGTTGAGTAGTAAAATGCAAATGCAATGAGGAGTTGCTGAAAAAAATTGGAACCTTCCTTTAGACAAGCTTAGAAAATTTGGACCCTCCCCCCCAGCTAAATAACGACACGTCCCTAACACAACCATTATTCATTTGTAGGAACTTCTTATTCATTATCCTCGACTTTTCGACGCAATTATTCATTATTCATTTGTTCGTAAGACCCGTTATTGATCATTATTCATTATTCAGCTTCCACCCCCGATGAGAGCCATGCCTTACAGGAACTGAGAGTACATTTTTCGTTCCAGCCAGTTACAAGGTCAACAACGAGAAAGAAGCAAATCTGGCAAATGCAGAATGGACGCTAACAACAAAACCTTACGGAAAGTATTTTGTAACTAGTCTTGCGAGCTATCTAGATGGATGGTTTCTTGACCCCTTCACTCGGTTTTCCTTCGCCTCTGAGATGATTCACCGGTTTGGCAGGGAATGGGAGAGAAAAATGATTTAACATTTCTCGAAATTGGAGGAGGACAAGTATTCATCCTCTAATAAGCGCCGCTCCGCATCTCAAGCACGCTGTCTTCTGTGAGTACGACTTTGATTGCCTTAAAGCTGTCAATTCCTGGATAAAAAAGGAAGACGGAGCGTACGACTGGAGGCCCATTGTGAAGCACACAGTGACAAAGCTTGAAGGCAAAGGAGAAGACCAAGTTTTCAAACGTCAAGACGAGATCCGAGAGAAAATCCGAGCTGTTGTGCATTGTGACATCCATGGACAAGACATCTTGGACATGACAAGTCTACCAAACGAGTTGTACCCTCCATATGATGTGGTATCCACGAATTTCTGTTTAAACACCTGTATATACAGTAATGACGAGTTCAAAGACGCCATCTGCAAACTGGCTGCGCTCATTAAACCTGGTGGATATTTGATTACTTGGATAGTGGGGAAGCTAGTTACTACTGCATCAGAGATATAAAGTATCATATGTTTTACATTACTAAAGAGCTTTTGATGGAGGCCCTTGAGTACGCTGGTTTGGAGGTTATAAATTACAAATCTGAAACCGGCGGCCCTACCTGATAGTGTTACAGATGATAAGTTCATTTTCTTTGTATTAGCCAAAAAACCTGACATATAACTCGAGTTTCAGCCAAAAAGCCTGACGTATAAGTCCAGTATCAGCCAAGGAACATGCTGCGTTGGTTCAGTGCTTACCTCCGGGATAGAAAGCAGCGCGTGACTGTCCATAGCGCTATTTCTACTGACTGTGACTTCAGGCGTGCCCCAGGCTCAATCATCGGGCCGATCCTCTTCCTGCTCTATCAAAATGATCTTCCTGATGTTGTTTCGCATTCTCACGTCGCCTCCTTCGCTGACGATACGAAGGTGTTCAAGCGCATTGATTCCATACAAGATGCTCAGCAGCTTCAGTCTGACTTAAACAACATGAACACGTGGTTTGTTGCCTCTGGCCTTGTCTTTAAAGACCAAGTGTCCGATAGGCGTGACGAATAGTTTCGTAGTCCATGAAACTCTATGCTAATGAAGTAACGGTAAAAGTAGTGAACTCAATCCGTTAAAATCTCGTGGAATTTCGATCCATCCTTTGGTCTAAGCCCGATTTATGTGATACGAAGTCATAGAACAACAAACTAGTGGTGTTTGATAAGGAATTAACCTTGTGTGAAATCTAACGTGCTAATGAAATGGTCCCATGTGTGCTTATGAGCGTTAGCCCTAGTAAGCGGAGAAAGAGAAAAATCTCTGACCCTGAGAGGGATCATATATCGTGGAAAGCTTATAGAATGGACTAGCGGGCTATGACAAAAAGAAATCATTTTTTAACAAATATAATTTTTTAAAGGTTTTATTAAAAATGTGGGTGTGACACTTTCAAGAGCTACCCTGCAGAACTGCTTGACCTTGACTCCCAAGTAACACATTGTTTTAATCCTTAAAGGTGTTTCTCAAAAACCGTGTCTGCGTTTTTCAAAATTTTGCTTAGTTCAAAAGTTATGGAACTTTTAAATTTCCAAGGTCAAATTTTATAGAATTTTCACGCTCTAAAAATTTTAAAAAATCATAATTTTTTAACTAAACAAAATTTTAAAAAACGCAGACACGGTTTCTGAGAAACACCTTTAAGGATTAAAACAATGTGTTTCTTGGGATTCAAGGTCAAGCAGTTCTGCAGCGATAGCTCTTGAAAATGTCACACTCAAATTTTTTATAAAACCTTCAAAAAAATTATATTTATTAAAAAGTTACTTCTTTTTGTCATAGCCCGCTAGTCCATTCTATAAGCTTTCCAACGATATATAGGTTGACATTGTTTGGTTGAACTAAGGATGAGTATGATTTTTTTCCGAGGACGTGCGCGAAGGTTCTCAGCTACGCCGTTACAACTGAATGTACAACCTTCAAATTTTCTGAGTAGGCTTCAATGGTTTTCCGCTATTGATATTCAGTGCCGTTATTTTTTATCTCCTTCCAAACATGCTGAATCAAGACCCTGGTTATGCAAATGAGTTCAGACTGTAAACAAGGGATCCTCCTATACGCGCGTCTCCCTGGCGATTATTCACACCGGCTCAGCTGGCGCGACCAATCGGACACTTTGACCCCGTCCACACTACTCCACCGTTTCCAAACGAAAACGGATACTTTTTGCTCCGGATACGGCTATCGTCCACGCTACAACGCCGAAAACGATCACCGAAAACGGCTAAAACAATACGAAAACGATAAGTGTGGACGCAAATCTTAAAAAAGTATCCGTTTTCACCACTGGCGACCAAAGTGCAAGAGACGTTGAGAATTTACAGACAATATGGCGGCCAAGTTCGGTATTAATATATAAATGTAATATTGAAACTAGAATTGAAATAAAGGAAATTTTCCTACCTTGAAGGTTTCACAATCTATTGGGCGCATGGGGAGTTGTATTGATAGAAATAAGGGTAAAAAAAGAACACTGTTTCACTTGACACTGGAGTCACTGAGGCCCTCTGTACCCCGGGGGGGGGGGGGGATTCATATTTTTTGGGCGGGGGTGCTCGTACCTTTTAGGGTATAAAATCAGGCCTCTTGTACCTTTAGGGTTAAAATTCGAAACCGTGTAATTTTTTCCAGATAGGTACCTCTTAGAGGTCCGTTCTAGCAAATCAAGCAAATTACACTTGTTGGTAGCCTGACTTTCAGACGTACTTTCCCTCGTAAAAAATACGAGAGAAAACGAGGGAGAATACGTCTTGTTGGTACCTTTTAGGGGTCAAAATCAGCTAAGCGACGCCATGTTTAGTGCCTTTTAGGGGTAAAATCGAAAGTTCCCGACTAGCACCCCCGCCCCTAAAATATGGGAGTCCCCCCCCCCCCCGGCTCTGTACCCAGAGGGCAGGGTCCTAACTGATCCAACTGATGAAAAAAACAGCCTCTCGCTCGAGGTCGATTTTTTCCTGAAAATATCATTCACTCACCAATTCATCGGCAGCAGCAAGTGTACGAAGAATGTCTCAAACATCGTAGCAACTCTCAACGAAGACAGTCCAGAAATAACCCTTCAAATTTAGTAAAACATTCCCGTCCGAGCGGCTCAACATTTCTCTGCAATGTCGTGGGCCGTGATGTCGGGTGACCTTGAACGGTTGGACTGCATTGCGCATGCTCCAAAGTATGGTCAACTTTCACTCTCCGCGGGGCCGGTGGGACAGGGGTTGTGCTGCGAGAAGAAATAATTTTTTTCCCTTGTACGGAACGTCAAAGTTGCTTCACCTGACCCGTCATTTGTTCCAACTATAAATATAATTCCCTTCCGGGTTTTCTCGGGCAACTTTGACGTTCCGTACAAGGGAAAAAATGTGCTCTTTTTGACCCTTATAATTATAACTCCCCAGCGCCCAATATAGATTGTGGAAAACTTCAAGTAAGTAAATTTCCTTTATTTCATTCCTAGTTTCAATATTACATTTATATATTAATACCGAACTATGTTGTCTGTAAATTCTCAACGCCTCTTGCACTTTGGTCGCCTGTGTTCACTCGTTTGAAAACGGTATAGTGTGGACGGGGTCTTAGCTCCCGCGGTGTGCACGTATCTGGTCAGCGGACTACTTAAAAACAAATATGGCGCCAAGAGAGTGAAATTGATGGCAGAGGAAGTTTTAGAAAGCATTTTGGACGAGGATGAGGGCGAAGAAGAAATTCCAACCCTTTCCGATGCGATCAAAGAGTCCGTTAGTGCATTTCGCCCCTTTAGAGGATCACTTGGTGCTAGCTTTGGGGCTTTTCAACGCGATGCTGCTTCCGCACTTGAAGAGGTCTATCGCAAACACGAGCAGGCAAGCAGAGATTCTGGCGTGTTAGTGCTCTCTCGGCGAATTCCTGAGAGGCCTATGATTTCTTCAGAGGTTAGCCTTTGGCTAAAAATGATCAATCGGCGAATGTCGGCCAGCCCAAGGTCCTGCAACCCATGGACGATCGAGTTTGTCCGTGGTATACCCCACGATATATTTCTATACATCAGAGAGGTTGTTTTCTCTTCACCTTCCAGCTTTGGTGTACAGCCTTCTGGGACTAACACAAACAAAATAACATTCACGGATAAAAAGAGGTTAGTCCAAGACTTCTGTAAGCTAAGTGGAATAGCAGCCGCGGATTTGAAAGAACAATTGAAAAAGTCTTTTGGAGGGAAACGATTAGGGTGCAAGGCAGAGATACTTATTACTGACCTCAAAACATTTGTCTTGGAATATAATAGCAAGAAAATGCAAATGAACCTGCAATGCAGCTATGGATACTGGAATGAGTTGGGCTATTCCTTTCATGGCTGAAAAGAGTCCCGATGTTACCCAAGAAAAAAAGATGACAGACACTCGCTAACTCTATTAGTACAGAATTTTAGACTACTTGCAGTCTCTTCTTTGGCGAACATCCGTTCCCCCGTGGCGCTTCTTGTTACCCGACACCTAGACTCTCTCGTGAGCTGGAAATACGAGCGCGCAAACAAACTACAATGTAAGACTAGGACTTTATTCTCGATTTACGGACGTTCGCCAAAGAAGGGGCTGCAAGCAGTCTAACAGAATTTATGTGCGCTTGATTCTCAGGAAGACATAAATAAACATTGGTCAATTCCAGAAAATAAAGGTACCCCCCCCCCCCCCCCCCCACGGGCGGCATTTGGAAATTCCGAAGGGATGGGGGGGTTTAAGAGCTCGGAATTCTGATTGCAAGGGGGGGTTTTCGAAGCTGGATTTCTTGTCAGAAGGGGGGTCTGAAGATGCCCAACTTCGGAAGGAGTTCGCGTGTTTTTCAGTCTGCTAAAATAGCGTTTTTCAGAAAGAAAATAACGTCATTTCACGCGCGGAAAAACAGTCTTCGCCGCCATTCGATAGATAGAGAATGCTTGTCAGTTCGTACTTGTCCCTTCTAAGACAGAATCTCCATAATTTTCTACTGATTTCGACTGTTGATTTCCCCCTAACATTTCACGATCGAATGGCGAAAGTCTCAAGTTTTTCTGTGATAATATCATCCGATTCTTTGACCCTACAATTCAAATCTTACAAAATAGCCAGTTAGCTACTAGTTAAACACGCTAAAAATGTAGAGCTCATATTCAGTGGATGTTGTGAATGCCGGTGGTATTTTTTCCTTCAAAATCAAACTATCATGCTCTGTATTAATATTCTGAAACAAGATTATGCGCTTTTTGTGTTTTCTTTACTTTGCAAATTTAATAAATTCCCGCAACAACCCCCGCAACTTTTGCCTTTTTCTCCGCAACGTTTCCCTCTGGCAAATTTTTACTTTTTCTCGCAATAATAAACAAGGTGGTGATTATTTGGATTCCGGAGGGGAGGGGGGGGGGGGGTGGTGGGGGGTAAAGTTGAAATTTCTGAAGGGGAGGGGGGTTTAACCTACCCGGAATTCTATGTGCGGGAGGGTAAACCATTTTGGAAATTCTGGATGCATGGGGGGGGGGGGGTCGAAAACTACTGCCGCCCGTGGGGGGGGGGGGGGGGGGTACCTTTATTTTCTGGAATAGGCCAGGTTCGAATTACGCTCCAATGCTCACAAGACAAAAGCTTCAAATCGAGGCTTTCTCCAAGTTCTAATACATTTACAGTAATTTCAGAAGAAAGCCTCGACTTGAGGTTATTGTTTGTAGGCATTGGAGCGTAATTCGAACATGGCCTATTGGCCATTCCAATAAACTACCGGTAAGACAAACAAGATTTGTTTCGATTTTGTTTCGTCAGTTTCGCACTACATTCTGATTCAGGTTCAATCAAAACAGAATTCAGACAGTTTGCAATTCAGAAAATGAAGCACTAGCTTGGGCTAGGCATGGAGTTATTATGCGGGAAATTGAAAGCGTTTGTTTCCCGCAAGGTTTTCGTCCTCATTGCCATCGTCGCAGCTTACGGTTCCTGTGGACACATGGATAATTCAGGTGGCCCATGAGACATGGCTTTGTAGATGATAGTTTCAATCACAGCAACTTGTTGGTTACCGTGGCTATTGAGCTACCGTTATCTCTTTAACAAAGTCAAAAATGCCTCGTGCGGTAGATCTACTTTTCCAATTCTCTTCATCTTTTTCTTGCCCTCTTTTTGCCTCTTGAGTAATTTCATCTTGCGAGACATGTCCCCTCCATACTAAAACAGGAAAATTATAAATAAAATAATGGATTTTTTGATCTGAGAGAAATGAGAAAAAAGAGTTCCTAGATGAGAACCCACAACTTTGTTGTCCCATGTCACATCACGTGTCATTCATTTAAATAAGCTTTCTTTGTTTGGGTTGCTTCCATTTAAGAAATAGAACACATTTTTCCGTGTACCATAGCCTGATGGTTGCACGCGTGAAAGGTTGGGCGAACAACAAAGGCTGTTTCCACAGTTATTTGTTGATTGACCAACCTTTCATTAAATCTAACACAATCATTATTCATTTGTAGGAACTTCTTATTCTTTATTCCTCGACTTTTAAACGCAATTATTCATTATTCATTTGTTCGTAAGACCCGTTATTCATTGTTCAGCTTGATACCTTGCGTTTTCCGTCGATTTGCCGGTCGCACGTTTGATTTGATCGTTTTCACTTGCTAAATCAAAAAGAATCTGTCCATCTCGCTATTTCCTCACCCGGCCAGTTTTCGACCAATCAGAGCGCGCGTACTATCGCAGTTATTTTATAAATTCATATATCATTCGGTGCGTAGCAGAAACACAAAGAAATAATACTCATGGGAATGCCACGTGATCTGAAATGGGACAACATTACGTCCAAGCCGAAAGAGGTCTATTGAGCTACTGAGAACTCTGTGGTGAGCAGGTCTTGAACTGAAACAATGTTGCTGGTTGCAAATCATAGTTTCAGTAAGTATGCGTTTACTACGATATTGTACACTTTCAAACTATTTTCACAAGTTAATCCATTCTCACTTCAAAACATCGGAAAATAAATGTCGGATAATAAACAACTTATTAGACATTTTAATGTACAATATCTCTGAACATTTTTCTCGTCTTTGTATTTTGTAAAATACTCCAGACTCGAAAAAATATCCAGCGATATTATACATTAAAATATCTAATAAGATATATAGGATAGGCTTTAAAACAAAATTCACCATTCACCATTAAATGCAAACGAAACTTTAGAAAAATTCACGCGCCTGTCTTAGTAAAAGGTTTGATGGGCGGAAGCCATAACGCAGCCAATATGGCAGTTATTATATTCTTTGACATACATACTTTACTGCACGATTCAACTTTCCCACGACCTGCTCACCACAGAGTTATTAGTAGCTCAGTCTGCAGATCGTCCGACTAGTAACAATGGTAACAGGGAGGCCACCGTACTTCTATGAGTGTACAGTGAATTGTCAAAACAGTTCAACAATCGTTCACCATGCAGCGCTCATGCGTTATTCGACAAAATTGCTTTTATTCCCGAAATCCACAATCTTGGACAAATTAACTTGGCTACTCTGTTTTGTATTGAATCACGCGCGCTTCTTTTTTCCCCTCCCAGTGTTGGGAATTGCGGGTATACTTGCTGGCCATCTCAACACAACATTGGGGAGGGGAAGCGGCGAAAAGTAGCCAACTAATTTGTCCAAGATTGCAGGTAATTTTCGTTTTCTTTGTCTAAACGTCTCCTATGTTTCTTAAGAAGGAGTTATGTAAACAAACGAAAGCTCAGAATATGTAATTTAAAAATACTTACACATTTCGCGGTTACGTCCTTTCTTAACGGTCGAAGCCTGTAAATGCAAAGAGATCATTACCAAAGGCACGAGGGAGACATGATTATCAGATACTGTACGGGATAAAAGGTCATGTGCGGAAGCCAGGTGATAATTAGGGGAAATTAGGGGCGTCCCTTTGTAATTTTGACAGACCTATTGTAGTTATTTTTAGAACGGTTTTACTGCTAAAATTGCAAAGCTTTTTCCTAGCCAATCAAAATCCGTTTTATCAGTAGCTTTACAGACGCATGTCATTTGCAAGATATGTAATTTCTTTTTGTTTTCTGCTATTGTTATTCTAAATATACGTGAACGCAGCAGCATAGAAACAGGAGCAAATACCAATCTAAATATACCTAGGTTTGTCAAAACGCCTTATCAAGAATATATATCGATATATATACTTATGAGCAATCCTCGAGCACCAGGGTCCTCCCCTTACCTCCCCTGCACAAGAACTAGATACTATACTCACGTCTCTCTGGCGATTATTCGTCCACGAATCGACGCTTGGATGACAACTTCAAACAGCTGCCTAAAAGGAAGTAGATGATATTTTTTCAACTACTATACAATAATACATAAAGCTGATTTTGTACTATGACTGTGAAAACGTTACAACACTGACAGTACAGCGTCCAAACCGTAAAGGCAATGGGCCGTGCCGTGTTTAAGCATTTGATTGGTTAATCGGTAAATTAACGGTGTGACTGGCAGAATTTCTCGAGAAGGCAAGGTCATGGGCCGTTGCCGTACTGTGTTCCGTTTCACAGTGAAATTATCCTATGAAATGATCTTGAAGGCCTCCCGCCCCCAATACGTCACGAAGCGGACCAAATGCGGGACGGGTGAACAGTAATTAAGCCTCCCAACTTCTCTTGTTACACTAAAGAGGCCGCTACAAAAATTATGTAAAATTTCATTTGGCGGGCTGGGTGCATGCATAATTTTCAGCCCGGTTTGCCGGAAAGTACGGATTCTCCGTTTCAAGCCGGGCTAAATTTCAGTGTTTTGATTCGCAGAAGATCTGCCAGAAGATTGGGAAAACGATTGCTGTTAACTATAAATGACTTTGAGCTTTTTGTAAAGCATATTCAAGTCTTCTACAATGTCTACCACGCATCGGTTTAAGTGGACTGCTCAAATGGTCGAGGATTTACTAAAGGCCTTGAAAATATACCAGACTGCAATGGTGGAGCACACGACTCTGAAGCTCAACAGTTACAAGACAAAACAGTATTGGTACGAAGCCGTCAGACGTGCACTAGCAAAGAAGTACGTAGACAATGACAAACCGTTCGGTCCCGAAACCCTCTCCGTTTTGCCCGACGAGTTAGAAGACGAGGAAAGAGAACAAAGGCTGTTAAAAATAGAAGAGGAGAGAGAGCAAATAATGAAGGGGTATTCCCGAGTGCAAGAGAAAGCCAAAGAAATGCGGCAGACGTTTAGTCACGCTACAAGTACGGGTCCTAGAAAGGAGTCAGAGGCGAAAATTATTATGGAATTTCAGGACCTGCTTATTCAGATCTGGGGAAGTCAGGAAGACTTGTCATCTAGTCTACAGCTCCAAGAGGGCCCTGTTCAAGATATGCTTGATACTTCTAGTCCAGGTATCTGCTCAAATGGTTTCTCAAGGGCGCCCTCCTTTAGCTGGCTGCTTTTTGTTCTTCAAGTGCCTTTTGCAGGAAATTTTCTTTAGGTATAAATCCCTTTTGGCTCCCTTATGTCGACTATATATACGGGCATGCTCCGCCTGAAAGGGGTAGGGTTTTGAGGCTCAAATTATATAAAAGGGTAGTGATTTTGCGAATTTCACCATATAAAAGGGTAGCGATTTTGCGAATTTCACTATATAGAAGGGTTAAATATCACTAGATTCTGTTTGAAAAAAGTTATTTTTTTTGTTGCAAACATAGTAAAAGGTTTCAATATGGCGCTACGTTTTGGAGCTTTTAGTAACGCGTATTTTTGCATAGAACTATAAGAAAGGGGTGCCTTTGAGTCTTTTGAAGATTGTTATTCTAAAAACCCTAAATAAATAGAGGGCGTGGGGATATCTTCGAGTGTTCAAATTTTGACATCTCACTCGCTTAGCATAGCATAGCATATCATAGCATAGATTTATTGGAACCGTGTAAAAATATTTACATAAGTATAACTCCAATAAATTTAAAAAAAGAAAAATACATTAATATTTTATCTAAATTTAATTTTCAATTTCACTTTTAGTTGACCAAAGTGCGAGGGTCCAAAGGCTTCATCATGATGGGGTGCTTTTACAAAGAAGTCGTTGTCGTTCCGTTTTGGCCTCCTAGACAAATTTTGCAATAGTTTTTGGATATTTTCTTTAAATTTTAGAGACATTATTCTGGTAAATGCATCCAAGGGGGCCATTTCGCGTATGTTGATTTTGGTTTCTATTTCTATGGCATGGAAAAGTTCATTTCGAAGGTTTTTGTAGTTTGGACACTTGAGAATGAAATGCTCTTCGTCTTCAACATCATTTTTGCAAAGAGGACATATTCTTTCTTCTAATTCTTTATATGGCCTACTATGTCTCCCGGTTTCGATCATTAGGTCATGGTTGCTTAATCTTAGTTTTGTCATGCATATTCTAACGTTAGCTTGAATTTTCTAAGGGTTCTTAATTTGTTTCTTTGTCTAGGGTCTTTTCTTTTATCATCGTGTATATTACTGATCCATGATTGCTGTTCTATGTCTTGCATTCGTTGTCTCATAAAATAAAGAATGGTAGTTGATGGTTTTGGAATCAGCCATATTTCGCCCAGTCCTAAACGATTTAAAATGCTATGTAATTTGCATGGCCAATATTCTTTATTTTCTTCATGTCGTGTTATGTCGTTTAAGACCTTTCGCGCTAACTTATTGTCTTCGTCACTACTCAGTTTTTGCCAGTATTTGATAGCTCTGCATTTTGCCTGGACACGGAGTGGGAATCTCCCTACTTCAGATCGGCATGCACTTGAGCTGCAGTATTTATTAACCCCCAGTAACCATCTGATAAATTTTGTGTGCACAATTTCGATGGGGTCCCTTTCTAATTTCTCCTGACAATCTACCCCCCAGACTTCACTACCGTATAACAAGATAGGGGCAATTAAGGCGTCAAAAAGTTTCATGGTTACCCGTACATCGTCTCGGAAATGCTCGCCCATTTCTTTTCTTAATTTATATAATGCTTTGAGCGCCACTTTTTTTATTTCTTGCTTGGCTAGTTTGAAGTTCCCTATAGTGCTCAGGTGTAAGCCCAAATATTTGTATGATTTAGTGTTGCTTACTCTTTGTCCTTTATAGTAGAAAAAGTAATTATTCAAAATTCTTCCGTTATTATTGAAAATCATCGCTTTAGTTTTTTCTAGATTCACTGATAGTTCCCGGGCATCACAAAATTCACCCAGACAGTCAAGGTATTTTTGTAACCCCCTGGCAGATTTTGATATAAGGACTAAGTCATCTGCATATAAAAGTGCACTAAATGGTTCGTCATTCAATTCTATATCCTTTTTGTTACATGTGTTTAATTTTCCTGGTAAACTGCTCAGATAAAAACTAAAACAGAGTCGGTGAAATCATGCACCCCTGTTTGACGCCGACGTGGCATTTGAAAGCAGGCGTCAGTGTATTGTCTATTTTGATAGATGATTTGTCCTCAGAATACATAGATTGAAGGACGTCGAGAAAACGCCCTGTTATGCCAGCGAGCTTCAAATTCTCGAATAGCAAAACAGGCGAATAATAAGTTGTTTTTTCGGTTTGGTTTTGATTTGACATACTTATCGATCAGGCATTTCAGGATGAAAATACTGTCTTGGGTCCCGTGTTTTTTTCTGAAGCCACCCTGTTCTGGTCTAATGATGCCTGAATTCACTAGGTATTCGCTCAGCCTGTTGTTCAATATTGACGTGAATACCTTGCCCATAGAAGATAGCAATGTGATTCCCCTATAATTTTCTGGTTTCGCGGGGTCGTCTTTTTTGAAAATACGTACGATTAATCCGTAGCTCCAGATGGATGGGTAGACACCAATAGATAGGATTTTGTTGAAAAGTACACCTAGATACGTCTTTAAGATATCTTTGCAGTTTTTGAGAAATTCATTCAAAATGTTGTCTACACCAGGTGCTTTTCCTGCTTTTAAATTTTCTATCGCTTTAGTGATCTCTGATTCCAAAATTTCATAATCTAAAGGCCCTTGTTCGTCACTTTTTGCAAAGGAACTGTCGCCATCTGGTCCTGAGTTAAGTCGTGAAAAATATTGGTGAAATTTGCCTGCTTCTTCGCTTTTAATCTGCCCCCTTTTCTTTGTGTTGCCAATGTTAAACAACTTTTGAATTTGCTTCCAAGTATTTTTGGAGTTGGATAAATCAATATTATTCAATATGTTACTACGATAATTGCGTTTTTTTTGCCTGCATGATTTCCTGAAGCATCTTTTCTTTCATGTAACTGAGATCTTAGGAGCTCTTCCTTTGGGTTATTACATATCTGTTTGCCAAGGAATCTTAATTCTTCCTTTTCCTGGCGGCATTGCTCATCGAACCATGGTTTATATTCCGAATTATCACCTTGCTTATTGTTCTTGCTATAGCGTAAACCTGCTTTTTTTACACACATCTGATAATACGGCTGTGAAATTTTCCGCCATTTTTTCTATGTTGCTATTGTTCAGTGCCGCGCTCAATTTGTTTCGTGTTTCAAGAGAGTTTAATTGTTCCCTAAGTTCCGTCTTTGCGTTTTCATTCCAAAGCATGCGCTTGAATTCAGTCAATTCAATGTCGTCGACATCTATTGTGTTTTTAAAGGCCTTTTTTAAATTCAAGGCATAGGACAATGAGCAGTGATCAGAGATATGTGGTTCCAGATGGTTGACCATAAAGTAATTGATCTCGTTGACAAGAGTGTTGGAGACGATTGCATAGTCAACAACACTGCTGCCGTTATACCGAAAACATGTTTTTCCCCTTCCAGGTCGCCTACAACTCTGCCATTTAGCACCCTCAAGTTTAAGGATGTACAGGCCTCAATCAGAATGCGCCCCCTATTGTCTATTGAATTAGCGTCCTGTGAATTTCTTCGATTTTGTATATCAATTTCATAATCGTCGGGGAGGCCGAGTAGCTCGTTACCCTCGTCGTCTAACGCGTACTCTTGTAATTCCCCTGTTCTCGCGTTTAAGTCACCCTGTATCATGACGTCACCTTTTACTGAAAAAGTCAAAATTTCGCCCTCTAGTTCATCTAATAATTCCTGCTCATTGGGAATCCTACTGTTACTTCGGCTAAGATATATACTGTGCCTAGGAATATGTCCTTTGAGACATTAAAAATTTTTTATGAAGCTTAAGCCATACTGTGTTTTTGTTTTTGGTACTGATATATGACACTCCCTGGGAAATCGATTTCCTTATATAGATTGCAATGCCCCCAGAATTTCGTTTTCCTGTTCGTTCTCTATGTTTAACAAAATGTTGAAAATGATCTATTTTCAGATCTGAGCTTTGGTCCGCATGTGTTCTATAATACCAAAAATATCGTGATTTTTTATTAAATTGATAAATTCAGTGGTATGTAACTTGTTTCCTAAAATTCTACTTTGAAACCATTAATATTCCAACACCCAATTCGAAGATTTGAAGTGAAGATATATCTAGCTAATGAGGCACTTATCTTGGACGATGCCTGTTATTGATTAACTTGAAGTATTCAGCTAAGGCGTTCAGCGCGTCGATTGGTGGAGGTGTATGGCTTTGTCTTACATTCCAGCGCCGACTCTGTTGCTGGTGTGACGGCCTTGCTTGGATTCCCCTCCTATAAGTTCCGCCTCTTCCTGCTGTTGTGCTCTTGAGACCCGTGTGTATCTTGATATTCGCCACAAGTTTCTTTATTCCAATGTTATTGTTTAGATGCACATCATCATAAAACACTTCTGGGTCAAAAATTCCAAACGCATCTGATGTCACCTTCTGATTGTCTATGAACTTTAGATCATAGTGCGTGCAAATTTCATCGTATAGGCAGTTCACATCATCAATTTTGGTGTTGTCCCCTCTGGGGGCATGCAAAACTCCTGACAACGCGATATTTGCATTTGGCCAGCGTTGTTTGAGAATGTTTACACAATTCTCGATGTTGTCAACTATATCGCTTGCCCTTAACCTCTGTACATCATTCGTACCAGTATGTAATATTATCAAGTCGTAGACGTTTGGGTCCTCCATTTCATTTAAATACTGAACCATATTTTGAGTGCCGCCAGGAACATATTTTTTGTTAACGAAGCGCGTTGGATGACAGAAGCGTCGTTTCTGTATTCCCTTTATGATTGAGTCCCCCAATATAAGCACCGGTCCGGGGTCCGGGCACTGTGGATTCTTCATCCTGCCTTCTGTTCTCTTCACTGACATATCTGTGAGCCGGACGTGTTTGGTTAGATGCGGCTGTAAATTCCGGAAATTGTTGCTGTTGCCTTTCGTGTGGTCTGTCTGGAGTTTGGGATCGAGAAGTTGTAGCATTCGCTCGATTTTCTTGTTGCACTGGATGATTTACGGTAAATGTGCTATTAACAGTGGGACCGTCGTTTGGTGAAGTTTGCACCACCTCTGCGAATGATCGTGATGCTGCTGCAGCTTCTACCGGCGTGTGAGCTTCACTATGGAGGAAGTCTTCGTTCGTTGAGTGCAAACTCAGCTGCATTAGTAAGGAATCTTCAGATTGTTTCACTAGCTTCTTGAGGTCGTTTAGCTGCTGCAAGATTTCTTTTATTGTCTCGCCAGTTCCCAGTGCTTTTTCCTTTAGAGGTTTCAGTTCATTTGATAACTTCGAGCTTAGCGTCGTGACCTGTTTCGCTATGTTTTTTACGCTTGCCCGATTTCCGTTTTTATCTCATCAATGCTGGTTTCGAGCTGTCGTTTAACGTCCGCAAGATTATTTTTAATCTGTTGCTTGTAATCCGCTCCGTCCATGTAACTTTCATTCAGTTCTATGGTATTTTTGGTAACCATTCTCTCAATTTTGTCATTGAACTCCCTTTGCCTTCCGACAAATTCCTCAAGTTCTTCTAGTCGTTTATCTACACTTTCTTGCGCTCGAGCCTTTTCACTCTCCGGTGGTATTATACTTTCTTCTCCAGTAGTCTCCTTTTCTCCTTCTAATTCTGCGGTGATCAGACTCCTTAATTGGTTGATATAATGGTCCTTCTCTTGTCCTTGTACTTGAAGCGTTTTTGTGCCGCCATAGAAGTTGACCGTTACGGATTTGAATTTAAGTACAACCGTGTTTCCATTTGTATTTGTGCTCAATAGTTTCCCTTCATCGTCATTTTCAAACTGAGCTATCCAAAATGCCTTTAGGCTTTCTATATTGTCGCTCCATTTAAACTGATTTTTCGAATTTAAGCTAAGAAACTCCGCCATCACCACTTCATTCTGAACACCCTTTCTGAAAGGAAGTGCCTCTGTGTGGTAGTGAAAACATGGGACGAAAATGCTCAAATTTTCTCCAGCAAAAATAAAGTCGCTCGCCGCGCTCAAATATCAAATTTGAACACGAGAAGATAAATTTCATATCTCCAAGCGTCCATGTATTATTCTGTTATATAGTTTATATAACTGTTTTCTTTCAGAAGGCTCGACGGGCGAAAGCTCATACACAAGCCAAAAGAGGGCAAATTCTCCAACCAGCAAGGAAATTAATCAGAAAAACGTGGTAGAGTGCCAGCTTTCTTTATTAACAGACCAGCCCGCTTCTTCTGGACCTCAGCTTGATACTTCCGAAGCCCCTTCGTCTAGCCGAGGTAAAAAGCTGCTTCAAAAGCAAAATTGATAAAATTAATATGATATTAATTGATAAATTAATATGCAAGAGAAAAGGTTTCAAAACACCCCCTTCAGTATTGCAAGCACCAGATGTGGCAATGCCACATTGTGAAACTGAAGTTTCTCACTAAAAAGAAATGGAAAGTAGATTTCGTAATCTTCAAATTCTTGGCTTAGAAAAATATTTGATGCGGGTTTCCTGTACAAACACGCGTGTGCCACAATATTCCTCCTCGGCGTGGGCGTAATGTTTTCTCATTTCAGATATTGTGTCGTTCATGTGAATAACCTTTCTTTGTTTGGGATGCTTCCATATACATATATCCTTCGGTGCGTAGCAGAAAAACAAAGAAATAATACTCATGGGAATGCGCCACGTGATCTGAAATGGGAAAACATTACGCCCAAGCCAAGGAGTTCTATTGGCTGGAATTTTGGCGGGAACCATTCGGCAACCAGAAACGTTTCTCGCACAGACATATCGGGAATTATTATTCATTCAACATATTTTCCCGCTTCTGATTTGTCGAGCGCCACCGGCGAATTCTTGATGTTTTTAAAGGCGAGCGACTTATTCCATCGATGACGTCAAAGATTGGATAAGTTGAACAATTATTGCACGCGTGACGTCACGCACTTGTAGGCAGGCTGGCAGACTGCCTGCTCTCTCAAAGACGGAAAGCGGGGAAATTAAATTGAATGAAAAATAAAGCAATTAAAAGTTTTAATGAATAATAAAATAATTAATGAATTCAGCTTTCGTAGGAAAGCTACCAAAATAAAATAAAACGAGTCTGAAACTGAATCAATTATTTTGTCTGACATTATCCCAATATAGCGGGAAAATGGCGAGAAACGTAAGGCGCCGCAAATTACCAAATTCGAAGCACAGCAAACTATTAAAATCTTAGGTCTGTTTCAGACGTCGATCATTCGGCTTTTATCATCACTTTTATCCATTTTGTCCATTGTACAACCAAACGGAAAAGAAACCACCGAAAATGATTCTCTATAAACCATAAGCTGATGTGATGTGTTATCTGCATTTACTTGTTGCACTCGACAAAGTTTCTCTCAAATAGTATAGTCAGTAGAGGGGGTTCCCGAGCACCCCCTGCAACTATTATCGAAATACATTTTTACAATCCTTTTATGTCTAGCAATTGGTATAGGATGTTAACAGCTCGAAAAAAATGTCCCACTATGGCCATTTTGCCACATTTCTGTGATTAATGAGATTCTTTTGTCATGCAATGAGGCAATGAAAAAGAAGAAGGCAGATCTATGCAAATTAAGAACACGAATCGAAACCCTCTTCACGCTAAGATTTGTCTCAGGGGAGGTAAAACGGGCAACAAAAACGCTCAACTTGTCTCGCAACATTGTTGCAAAACGAGTTGAAGAGTGACGCTGTGCGTTTTACCACCCGACCAAACAACTTGTCTTGCAACAAATCGGCATGTTGCAAGTTTCATAAATACCGAGGCCTGATTGGTCAATGCCACAAGTTGTGACGTAATCCGATTCAAACAGACTTGTCAGATCGTATTATGGGGAGGTAAAACGAGCAACAAAAACGCTCGCAACTTGTCTCGCCACATAGTTGCAAAACCAGTTGAAGAGCGTAGGCCACCTGACCAAACAACTTGTCTCGCAACAAATCACAAATTTGTTTCGAACCAAATTCCCTCCCGGTGGTAAAACGAGCAACAACAAGAAGTTTTGTTGCAAAACGTAGGACGGAACTTTACTTTCTGCAACACTATTTTTTAGCTTGCAACATGCCGATTTGTTGCAAGACAAAGTGTTTGGTCGGGTGGTAAAACGCGCAGCATCACTCTTCAACTTGTTTTGCAACAATGTTGCGAGACAAGTTGAGCATTTCTGTTGCCCGTTTTACCTCCCCTTTACTACTTGTCTGCGTGTCTACCCGCTCGCGCCTTTTCGAGGTGTCACAATTTGCATGTCCATACATACAGGTGACTTTTGAATCTCATTCCATCCCAAGCAAAAAAGTATTGATGTACACATCAAAGTCCTCCCCTAGCCTCCCCCCACGAGAGACCGAGAGGGGTTCCTGCTGAGCCGTGCTCGCCCGAGGAACATCCGCTGGGGTGAGGGGAGAACCTGACACGTTAGGATGGCAATGAATCTATTTTACTACTTATTTTTCCAGATTATTTGAGACAAACCTCACAAATTCGAAAGAGGCCAAGCAATTACGATATCAGTTCAACTGGTAAGGAACGAAAGTATACACCCCACGAAAAAGACACCCAAGATAGACTTCGTGATAGCGAGACAGATGAAGAACCGGCCTGGAGTTTGAAGTCTCTTTCGCCGCTACAACAAGATCAGCAAATTTTTAACGGGACAAAAGAAGACGAGACTAGGAAAGAGCTGAGAGAGTCTTTGATGCGGATCAATGAATATTTGCCCAAACCATGCAGTTAGTTAGCGCGTCAATGATGGATATGGCTAATGTCATGAAGCAATCTATGGAACTAATGACAAGTGTATTGTTACCACGGCAACCTGCAGATGGTAGCGAGAGCGTTATGCGGGAAATGCAGCAACCGATTGAGAGGGAAGCCCCTGCCGCTCACGTGATGTAGATGACGAACATTTACACGTTACCAATAAAGTGCGTTCTGAAAACTCTCACTTTCGCTTTCCAGCCTGGCTTCTGTGAACGTTTCAAGGCATGGGCAAAGAATGGTTTATTTGTTTAACAGGTTATGTAGCGTAGATGGTGAATAATGTATAAGACTGTGCCTAACAAGTAAGACTCCTTGAACCCATTTCGCCGTCAGGGCTGAGGGTTGTCCAATACACTGACAAATTTGTGCAAGGCATTGTCTAAAACAATGGAGTGCAATGGAGTGTATTATAGAACGAGGCAATACAATGGAGGAGAACAATACCATGCATAAATTTGTCAGAGTATTGGACTAGTATGTCAGGGCTGAAACTTGCGACCACGTGCCCCCTAGGCGACTAACAATTTGTATCTAGGCGTCAGCTGGCGACCAACCTTTTGCTAGTGTTTCAAGCATGGAGATCACCTGGCGACCACAAGTTAAGCTCAGGCGACCAGATTTTCCGCACTCCGCCGCCAGCTGTCGCATTAGGGAAAAAAGTTATTTTCCAGCCCTACCTTAATTAAAATACTAACACATGAAATTAAAACTGCTAAATATCAATGCGTCCTTGAATCAGCTTGTGATGTGATGTGAGGCCTACCTGGGTATAATATCCGCCAGTTTAGCACAAAGATTCCTTCCAGACATGACCGCTTTATCAGCATGAACTATCGAGCTCAGAGCATCTACCGACTTTCCATTGATCAAAATGTCCATCTTAGACAAAAAAAGATAAATAAAGTCAATTGGCCAATTAATTTTGGAGTGAAAATGTCACGTTTTCTTTTTGAAATGCAATGGTAGCTAGGAGCAGTCTTCCGACTCTCATTTCAAAATGGCGGATCAAAAGCTGAGGCGCTTCAATTCGCGCGTATCCCTTTCCATTATTGTCGTGTATTTATGAACATTTTGTAGCTCATGGAGTAAACCAAAGTTTATATAAGAACACCTGTATTAAATAGACCTCTTTACCTCTGTATGCAAATTGCCCATTTCAAATCATGCGATGTTTCCATCTTTTGAAATGGTTCCATATCAACGTGAAAATGCCGAAAAAAAATACGAGACACAAGATTTTTCTTCATGTAACATCGCGTGCAGGCCCGCAGCCGGGGGGGGGGGGGGGGGGGGGGGGGGGGGGGTGCGCAAGCCCCCACGCGACAAAAAGGTCCACATTTAAGGGCACGGTTCTAAGAGATTAGGACAATTGTACACAGCAAATAAAGCGCTTATACTTGCTTTTTCTACCGAATTTTGACTAGCGCTTTCTTGATAAAAAAGTAAATTCATACAACGTTGGTCTGCTTTTTCTAGATTAGCACCCTCCCACAAAAAATTCCTGGCTACGGGCCTGGCGTGGTTTGTAATAGCAGCTTAGGTTACGTAAGTAAAGATGACAATGAGCTTTGGTCGGTTCCTGAAAGGTGTTACAACTGTATTCAAGGGATGTATCTACTAATTAGGGCATATGCACCCTGTCCACAATGCATTGCATTGCTTTGTTTACATTCTGACTTGGTTGTTCGGTACAATGTGACAGGCTGACAAAATAATACCTGGTCCTAGGGTGAAGTTTCCGTGTTTTCGAGCCAAGTTCAGTCGTATTTGGTTATTTCAGTGGTTGTTCGTTTTGCCTCAGTGATTCTAGTCTTGCTCTGTTTCTTTCTGAAACTTCACCCTGGGGACACTCACTAGGATTCTCAGTTCTATCAATCCTAAACGTCAGTCCAAAGACGGAGTTTCGGGACCTTCTATCACCAAGAGTGGATTAACAAGAGTTAGAATCTTTCCTACTGTATTTGTCCACATTTACAGTCAGAAAAGTGTCTATTTTTAGATTTGAGTTTCACGCGCGAAAGTATTCGAATGCTCAGGCTCGAATGCTCGTATACCTAATACACAGCAAAATAGAGAATATCCTACCTTATCTTTGCGATTTTAACGGTTTTCCATGATCTGCGATTTAATTTTAGGCTGGATCTCACAACTGTTCGCGTGGCGAGAAAGTGGGAACCCTGTGGATGACGAATTTTCGCGGGCATCCTAGTTCTAAAAATACACTTTTCTGACTGTGATTCGGGCGTACATAGTAAATATGGAAACTCTTGGTAATCCACTCTTGCTATCACTGGATGATTAATTTCAGCGCCTTCTCATGGCAGCAGGATTAGTCCCGGAACGAGATCGTGTTAATCATCTTCCTTGAATAATACGATTTCGCTCCGGGTGTAGAGCCTCTAAATTTTGGTTGTACCAAAAATGGCAGCAAAGCAGTGCATTATGGGTAGGGTGCAAGAATAAATTACGGTTGCTTTAAAGAAAAAAAAAACATACCCGCACGATATCTGTTGCTCGGTATCCGAAATCGTCATAGTCGAAGCTGCAATTGAAATTAAAACATCTTCACGTCATCATCGGTCATCATCACCAATCGTCATCACATACAACAGCAACATCATCTATGGCTGATGGACGTCACCGGGCCTTCCTTTTTTGAGATGTATGAGGTCTATTTTTCCATTAGAGGAGCAAATAAAACAAAAATCTCTTGAAACAATGAGTTTGTTTTGCAAAACAAAGTTGGCGGTCTCGGTGAAACGGGCCACCTGGCAGATTTTAATAGATTTGAATTCGCGGCCGCCATTTGGATATAAGTGTATTGACTGTCAACAACAACAACAAGCTTTATTTATTTCCTGTTAGTATTACAGTATTTATTTAGTATTTTTGTTTTTACAGAAGTATGGGCTGGTTACCTCAAAATAACTAGATAGTTCATTACTGACACAACCAGTTTTTTAAATATAAATTTTGAAGGAAGTTTCTGGTCAAATAATACTATAAAACTTAAACGGAAGAGAGAAGAGTAAAACTAGCAATTATATAAACTAATTAGACGATTTTGCGACGGCAATACCACAAAATATTGACGGCTAGTTGAAAGAAAACATTTTCGAAACAATACGTGAAAATGTTATTCTAACGCCGTCAATATTTTGTCAATTGCTGTCACAAAATCGTCATTTGTTTTGTATCGCGATTTTTTCATTTTTTATAAGAAATCTAGAGAAACACGACTTATTTGTTTGATTAAAATCACAATTCTTCTTATAAGCGCGCGCGGTCTCACTCAATCACAACAGTTTTCCACGTGCTCAAGCACGTTTCTCTTTACGTATTTTTTCCAGCAAGAAACTTTCTTCCCATCCAGCTGACTCTGGCTCTCAAATTAGCAATCAGGACGCCTTTTTGTTGCATCGCCAACGTTCCAAACAGATGTAAAAAAGTATTGCAAATGGGCATAATCTCCTCAGAAAAACTTGCCTTAGATTGTAGATCTTAGATTGGGTTTGACATTGATGATTAAATCTAGTTTTGGCTTCTCAAAAATGCGAAAATCTCTCGCTAGACTAGGGACGTTTCGTTTTGACCATTCTCTTACCCAGAGCTCCCCAGCTCGCCTCCTCGCGGGGGAGGCTCTGGTGGCAGCCAATTCATACAACCCGTTGAGAGAAAGATGATTCTGCGCATGCACCAACGTTCAAAACCAGCCAATTTGCCAAGATCCTCAAATCATCCCCTCTACTAACTATGCTCAAATGGATCTTCCAGAGCCTCCCCTGCGAGCAGACGAGCTGGTATGGGAGCTCTGGGTACGAGAATGCGTTTGACACACAATCCTTTGCGCACCGTGAGATGAGATCATCTGGATGAAGGTAGCTACACGTTATTTTTAACTATGAAAAGAAAGACAAATTTCGGCGAAACATTTTTTAATTTCGTTAGCTCGCTTCAAGCCGTCAATACCCCACAAACTATTGACGGCTGACTAACAAAACAAAGTGGCAGGGTGAATCGCGATACTGGAGTATTTTGTGAGGTTTTTGATACTGATACTGTAGTTATATGTCACGTTTTTTTAGCTGATACTGAGTTATAAAGTTAATAGCTGATACTGGAATTTATGTTTTTTTGGCGGCTGATACTGGAGTTATATGTCAGTTTTTTTGGCTGATACTGGAGTTATATGTCAGGTTGTTTGGCTGATACTGGAGTTATATGCAAGTTTTTTTGGCTGATACCGAGTTATAAGGTCTTTTGGCTGATAGTGGAGTTTATGTCAGGTTTTTGTTGGATGATACTGGAGCTACATGTCAGGTTTTTTGGCTGATACTGGAGTTATCTGCCAGGTTGTTTTGGCTGATACTAGAGTTATATGTCAGGTTGTTTGGGCTTATACTGGAGTTATATGTCAGGTTTTTGGCTGATACTAGAGTTATATGTCAGGTTTTTGGCTGATACAAAGAATAAGACTTTCTCATCCGTAAGAGCATCGGGCGAGTCAGACGGCTGGGATGTGTAATGATCACTTTCAAACCCGCGTATTCCATAGCTTCCATCAGTAACTCTTTCGTGATGTATACAGAAGGATATTTCTCATCTCCGGCACGGTAATAAGTAGCTTCTCCTGCACCGGAATAGATAAAATATCCACCAGGTCTAACGAGCGCAGCCAGTTTATAGATGGCGTCTTTGAATTCGTCATTCTTCTGGGAGCAGTTTTCAATGCAATAATTCGTGGATACCACATCATAGGGAGGGTACAACTCGTTTGGTAGACTTGTCATGTCCATGATGTCTTGTCCATGGATGTCACAATGCACAACAGCTCGGATTTTCTCTCGGATCTCGTCTGACGCTTGGGAACTTGGTCTTCTCCTTTGCCTTCAAGCTCTGTCACTGCGTGCTTCAAAATGGGCCTCCAATCGAACGCTCCATCTTCCTTCTTTATCCAGGAATTGACGGCTTGAAGGCAACCAGAATCGTAGTCACAGAAGACAGCGTGCTTGAGCTGCGGAGCGGCGCTTATAAGAGGATAAATACATGGTCCTCCTCCAAACTCGAGAAATGTTAGATTCTTGTCTTGCATTCCTTGCCAAAACCGGTGAATCTCTTTTAGGGTGAAGCGAGAAAACCAATGAAAGGCTCACATAACCATGAATCTAGATAACTGGCTGGAGAATCAAAATACTTGCTGTCCTTGTTAGAGTTCATTCTTGCGAAGAGAAACAGGTTGTGCTTGGCTTTCCCTGGGAAACCGGAATGGGAAAATGTTAGATTTAGCTCAAGACGAAACTGTAGTCTGAACGGTCAGGTATTCAGAGCAAATTTCAGATGAATTTGTTTGCAATAACGTTCTTTGGCATTTAAAAAATTATGTAGGAAACGGGAACCTCCATAGAACGCGCGTTTTAATTGGTTTGCTATCTCGGAATTCGTAGAAATCCAATCGCATCTATCACGAATCGTAAAGACTAAATGTAATCAAAAGAAACATGGAATACAAAAAGAATAAAAAATCCTCTAAATAGTCTTCTGATTTTATAAGATCACTAATGATTTCGATTTTGACAACTGCCTAATAATACTATACGAAGCCCGAAGCCAACAGCAATATTTCAACGAATGCTGCGTGCCGAAGTGATTATCTTTAAAATAACTAATCTTATTTTCTCTCCTAGCATAATATTGGCAAAAAGTTCAAATTAGATTGCTAATCAGGGTTTGGTTTTGATTATTGTCAGATTTTCAAAAGAAATCACAATAATTAATAAAGTTGTAAATTTGACAGCTTTTCATTGGCTGCAGAATTAATAGGATAATCATAGGGAATCAGTATTGTTGATGAAGTTGACAGGTTTGACAGTGTTTATTGTTTGCCAATGTCAGATAGTCAAGGGATAACTGCGTTGAATGAGATAGGCGGAACGAATATATAATTGCTTTGAAAGTTTATTGTGCAATTTGAATCAATTGTAAAATAAATAAAGAAGGCTGTAGATTGTCAGATTTGCATTGGCTCTCTATTGTTTTAAAGCAACTTGCCTGGGCTAGAATTAATTCGTTGCTCAACATTGGTGGATTGACCGGCCGATAAATGCAGAGCGATTCGGATGATGAAGGAATTTTCCTGACGCAGTGCTCTTTCAGGGAGAAACGCTGCGTAATGCAGAGGCGATAGTAGATATGGTAAGTTATTTTGCCAATCTTGTATTTTCGAACGTAAATGATTCACGACTGCATAGATTAGAACTAATACCTCTATTTCAGTGTTCCAAATGTGCGGCTTTAAAATTTGACTAGACTTGCAATCATCAAGTTGTACACTTTCACGAAACTTAGAATGACAAGCTTTCCATAACAAATAGGTTCTCCAATCTTTCAAGTTTTTAAAGAGTTTTTTTTAATATTAAACCTGGCTGTTGCAGTTTTGCCGGCCGCTTTCCTGACAAGAAAATCAAAAATGGTTCAAATCTCAATCCAATCCCATCCTCTTGATGACAGATCAAAATAGCCTATAATGTTCTTTATCTAACAGCTGAATGCTTTTTAAAAAAATCTGGGACATTATTTTGGTTACTCCGGACAACTTAAATGTGTTTTGACGTACAGTTCTAGTGCTAATTTTCTGTTCACGATGGACACAAATTAAGCGTGCGAGAGTCCCTCTCCCAACACAATCTTTTGTTAAAAAAACAACTAATAGTTGTCCTTTCCACCAGATTCCGCGTACCCATCTCAAACTTGGAGAGTGTCGCAAGTTTGAAGAAGGCTGGGTTTCCGATGCCAAAATGAGAAAGCGGAGGTGGAGTCTCAGGGTGTTCGAAGAATGCCGTGTCTCGAGGAACAAGGCGGTAGTGATGGATCCATCTAGTAGCGAGCCGTAAAAGAGCTCAAAACAAGAAATTAAAACTATGTTCTTGAATGCGTCATCAGTGTTATTACTTCTTTCGCAAGAAGTGATAACTGATCTTATTTAAATTCTATAAGTTCTTTTTCTGTATTATGTTGATGAAAACCAAAATCTAAGTGTCTTAGAAAGATCGGTCTTTTTGCTAGTAGAGAAATTATTAGGGGTAATCTCTTTTACTCGCAAAATAGACACACTGCAATATTTTAATAATGCTGTCGTTTCCAAATCCAGACAGCATTATTAAAAAATATGGCAGTGTGTCCATTTAGCGAGTATAAGAAATTAGCCCTGATAATTTCCCTGCTGACAAAGAAAGCCGCTCCCGTTTTTTGCTGAGACACTTCACGGCTGTTCAAGAGCTCTCTGAGCGGACTTTTAGTTAGTGATCACTGGAGCGCGCAATTTATGCAAAACTGTTCCATTTCATATCATGCAAGAAGCACAGGAAGAAATGAAATGTACAGAGATAAAAAGCTTCAGTGATATGGTTCAAGAAAATAAATTCGTATCGCAAAATTAGTGTAAATAAAGCGGTTTTCAATGACATTTAAAACTACGGACGCCAAGGCGTTGAAGCGTAATAAAATTTTTATAATGAGGTTTTAAATTAGGAAATTTAGAGAGCCCACAAAGCACATAACGTTCGAAACCTTTGTTTCACGCTACTTTCTTAAAGCGCGGATTTAAAAATTCTAGTGCGAAAACGTGATTTTTCCAGCTTAATAGACCTAATGTATGATATTCTTTCATGTTTGTGGAAACATCGAGCATAGTCTGCGCTTGCTAGGAATTCGTGATTTCGGATACTTGAATTTCAAACTAAACTACGCAATTAATTCAACAAAATGTTTCTCACTGACGTTCTGTTATTCATTGTTAAACCACATTTGCGCATTGGCCTTGAAACATCGTACCATGCGAGACGGCTCGTGAAATTACAAACGGTTTAGATATATCACTCGTGGTATTTATGCCAAATATCACTACAAACCATGCTATTACCTATACAAATCTCACTCGTCTTTTGCCAATCAACGCGCGCGTAAGAATTCTTGGGTTTCAATCACGTGACTTTTGCGCGTAATTTTGCTTCCGGTCTGAATCAGCTGGAGGTCAAGATGAAGAAGTTTTCTGAAGTTCACGAGCAAAACTTCAAATTTAGTAGCTACATTTTCTAGAAAATCACAACTATAAATGAACCTGATTCGTATTTAAAATTAATCGTAGTGTAAATACAAATTTGTAGCGATTAGCTTTTCTAGACAGTTCAACTGTGGTAAATGAGTAAAACTTTACAAACTGGCTGATATTTTATGCAGCGTTTTTTCAAAGCTTGATTTTTCACTCATTTGGCGCAAAAAAAAAAATAATTGTAATGTAAAATAGTTATGTAATAGGGTTGAGAAACATTTATATGCTCCTTCTGTTCTTGTTTCTGGACGAAAGACCTAAGAAACAGAAGTTTGAAAAACAAGTTAAGTACTTGATTGTGTTTTTTGTCAAACGGAACTCAGAAAATCGACCCGGCTAGCTCTGTTGCATACAGTTTTCCCCATACTGCAAAACAATTTTCCACATAAACAAGATTCAATTCTCAATAAGCTTACATGTAGGTGACAAATTTCTGTAGTTTCTAAAGTATGTTTTTACAAAATACCTAAATTTTTACTCTTTCAAAGTTGTGTTTCAGTCAGCTCAACGCAACGACAAAACTCACTTTGAAATGAAACAAAAACTTGACCAAACTTTAGTCAATGAAAAACAAATTGTATACACACGACTGGGAAAAAGAATCGAAAAGTCCATGGCGACCTAGAATAAATAAGTAAATCCCTGAGTAATATAAATCCCGGAGATTTTGCTGGGTTTTCGGACTCCTTGTAAGTTAAAATGTTTGACAAACTTTTATTTTTGCCTACCTGCTCGGATTTTGAAGCGAACTTCATGTGATTTATCCGTGTATCAAATGAGAAACCAATTCATCTCATAGTCCTGGTGTTTTGTGTAAATCCTTTATGATTCCCTAATCCATCCGTAGCTACCAAACTCATTTAAACTGAACTTCAAATACATATTTCATGAATCACGTTCACTGGCGACAACAAGTTCTCGAGGCCACGGCGCTTTTCGGCTGCATTTCTGGAGTCGTTTGGACCATTTCGATTGTTTTCAGAGTTTGTATTGCTTGCCTGTCTGTTTGGGCAATCTAAAGACATCTGTTTATCTGTTACCCAACTTGTAGAATGCGAAACAATGCGAGGAGCTAACATTTTCACAGTTTTCCATCTCGAAAAGCACTGCAGGCACGGGCCAGGCACGGACGTTTAACCTCCAGCTGAATTTTTAATGAGGCTCTAAAAAGCGGATGTGACGTCATATGAAACCCAAGAATTGAGCTATGGGATTCTATAGGATTATTCAAAGCTTCAGGAGGCTAGATTCCGCTAAGAAAATAGCACGAAAAAAGCGATATCGCACGAGTCGCGCAGAGACGAGGGCGATATCGTCTTTTTGAGTGCTATTTTCGGCGGAATCTACCGATTGAACGCTTTGAATATACTTGAATCCTATGATATCTCGTCCTCAATTTACACAAAAAATAGATATCATAGGATTCTATAGGATCATTCGAAGCTTCAGGAGGCTAGATTCCGCTAAGAAAAATAGCACGAAAAGAGCGATATCGCGCGAGTCGCGCAGCGACGAGGGCGACATCGCCTTTTTGAGTGCTATTTTCGGCGGAATCTACCGACTGAACGCTTTGAATATACTTGAATCCTATGATATCTCGTCCTCAATTTACACAAAAAAGAGATATCATAGGATTCTATAGGATCATTCAAAGCTTCAGGAGGTAAGATTCCGTTAAGAAAATAGCACGAAAAGAGCGATATCGCCTTTTTGAGTGCTATTTTTGGCGGAGACTTTGGATATACTTGAATCGTATGATATCTCGTCCTCAATTTCCACAAAAAGAGATATCATTGATCATTCCAGACCCCCAGCGTGAATTATCCTACAGAAACAAGCTCTTCAAAAAACATCGTAAAAAATCCATCACCGCACCATCTACTTGGGAAGCGTACAAGAAATAGTTCATAGGCGATTAGTGTATAAATATGTAAATAAACTAGAAGTAATCGGAGATTAGTAAGTGCGCTCGTGGTTAAATCTTTTTCCGCTAACCTGATCTATACAGCAAGCAACCTTGCATATATACACTACTGTAAGGTTCTTATGAAACAGCTATCAAATTTCAGCCTGACTTTCTCGTGTTCTTAAGCCATTGTTCTTACAATGCGGGTGTTACTTGTTACTGTATCAATCTACAGAAACATTGATTACCTCTATCCTCTATGTCCAATATTCTTGAGTTGTTAGAGTAAATTCAGTAAATTCTATAGCAAGAACCTTGTTTCTATTCTGAAATGTTCGTCAGAACTCTTCATACTTCAGATACTTGTTCAGAAATCAAATCGCTGTAATGAGACATAGTCAACCATTCGTATTATTTACGTTCAAAGTCGAACAGATTCCAGTATATGTGCCGAAGCAGTCGGTGTCTAGTTTTCGTAGGCAATATATTTGTCAAGTATCACACTGTAGACTGAGAGAAGTTTCGATCAACGATTCTGAAAGCAGTCCGATGTTGACAGAACACACGTGGGTTGCACAGTTCTGTCTCGCGTAAATTTCATCGTTTGTTTACTAGAAAATACAGCACTAAACAGCTTCCTGACGTCCAGATAAGTAGCTTCGTCCATTTTTTCTTTCTGTATATTGTCAACAAATCACCAGATCCAAAAATCCAGCCACGGTGGAGATCGAGAAAGCAGTCTAGGGTCAGACAAATTATGCTCGTAAATTTGACCACTATGTTTTTTAGCGTCACCCTTAAAACCTTCCCATAATGCCGAAAATTATGCTCGTGTCGGACCATTATGCTCGTGTGATGCTGGTAAATATTTCTCCTTTGACCCCACCCAAACGAGAAACGAGTCCTCAAAGCTTTTTTACTTTTTTAACTCACAAAAGGCAAAAGGCCGGTGATCTAACATGTCTAGGAGAATTAACCAAGCCTCTTGGCCAAGAACGAAGCCTTAGAAAGACCAGAATAATCAGGCAGAGTCAAATTCAAAGCCCAATTCGATATTTTTTCTTACATTTTCAATGAAAATAGGGAAATATTTTAATAACTTTAAAGTTTGTAGCATTATGCTAAAATTATGTTGAAAATTCGGCCATTATGCCAGCATTATGCTCGATGCTCTGACTATGCCATTATGCTAAAAATTATGCCGGCATAATGTGTCTGACCCTGGAAAGCACGAAACAAACATGAACTCGTTTTATTTGTCCCACACGTGAGCGGGAAAATTACATTACGTCATAAATTATACCACAATGCGCGCGTTTCTCGAATTCTGATTGGCTCTCAGCCATGGGTACATAAGAGGACATACCACGGAACGCGCCATCATAAGCGCGCGCGCTAAAAAGAACCAACGAAAACACCGTTTGGCTGCGCGCGCGCTGCTTTTGCCTTTTTATTTTTGCCTTTTTGTTGTGGTATAAAACAAATGTCCTCTGATTTTCCGTGGTATGTCCTCTTATATACCACGGAATGACGTAATAAAGTGGTCAAAATGTACTGCGGACCCACTCGGCTGCGCCTCGTGAGTCCACAACATTTGACCACTTTATTACGTCATTCCGTGGTATATAAGAGGACATACCACGGAAAATCAGAGGACATTTGTTAAACAACTCACAAACCAGTTAATCTGGTCGTTCGCAACATCAAGTCGAGGCTATTTCAGTCCCCAACATCTCAGCTCAAAACGCTACAGCATCCATGCCCACGCGACGAGATTAGAATGCGCTCGTAGAACTCGCACAATAAATTAATAAATAATCAATGAATCATATGATTCTATACGATTATTCAAGGCTTCAGGAGGCTAGATTTCGCCAAGAAAATGGCACAAAAAAAGCGATATCGCGCGTGTCGCGCAGCGACGAAGGAAATATCGCCTTTGTGAGTGCTATTTCGGCCTTTGAATATGGTACTTGAACCGTATGATATCTCATCCTCAATTTCCACAAAAAAGAGATATCATACGATTCTATACGTTATCGGCAGGACAATATTATTTTAAGACATTTAAATGAGCGGGTAATATCTACCAAAGGAGTCACACTCCTGGTCCGCATTAATAGTATCTGAAATAGTAAAATAGCTGAGCTGTCAAACATTTCCGTATCAGTTATCGTCGACCTGAAATTATAGTCTAGCCCCTTGAGGGTAACCAGATACCTAACACTGGCATCCGCAGATAGTAGGAATCTAGTAAGATTTACAGGTTATATGTAGCCTTTCTTCGCGAGGGGAGACGATTAAACTTTGCTACCTTGCCCAATTCAAAACTTTGCTACCTCCCTTTCTTACAATAAAAACAAAATTACTCGAAGAATCATTAAGCATTAGATGTGACATTTTTAGCGGATCTCCCGCGCGAAGGCGCCAGCGTAGCGGAGCCCCATAGCTACATACTAGCCTGCTTGCAGGCGGTACTGGGTGTTTTTATCGCGGAAAAACCCGGTCCGATCGCTGTTCGGGCGCCATCTTGGAATTTTGAGGCGAGCGGTCCCGGGGGACCGGATAAAAACACCCAGTACCGCCTGCAAGCAGGCTACTACATACAGGAGGGAAAAGATAACAGAAAAGTGTATATGCATCGACCTCTTTTTTCATGGACGTCCGGTTTAACTACTTCCGTTCGTGTGTCCGTCGTCGCACGGGCAACCCATGACCAGTTTTATAGCGGGAAGGGATGAACTTCAGACAACCAAACTTGGGTGAAGTTGTCTAAGTTGCAAGGGGGATGCAACGGCAAGGTCACGTGGTATGACGTCATAAAACGAAAAAAAGGTATACATTTTGGGAAGGGTTAAACCTCAGAGAACCAAACTGGGTGACATTATCTAAGGTGACAAGGGGGAGCAACTGTGGGATTACGTGATATAACGTCATCGATGACGTCATCAAACGAGAAAAGGTTTATATCTTTGGAAGGGAGTGAACCTCAGACAACCAAAACTTGGGTGAAGTTGCTTATGTGGCAAGGGGGTGCAACGGGCGTGGTCACGTGGTATGACGGTGACAGGCTATGTACAATAGCAACCTTCTAAGTGTGTCATCAACACAGTGGAATATGTAACCGGAAGCTCCGCTTTTAGCCAGTGGCTAAATCTATATATAGCATTTAATTTATTTCTCATTCTATTTGACGAAACTTTCTTTTCTTTTCATAGGATATCTATTTTGAAGATTTCTTACTAGCGAAGTTGTTGACGTTTCTGGTATTTCGCCAGCGACGTGAAGAAACAGTATTGCTTATTGTCACGCTAGACTACATTTTCCGCTCCAGCCTGGCATTTACAAGGTCAACAACGAGAAAGAAACAAATCAAGGATGGACAATAACAAGAAACCTTACGAAAAGTATATTGTTTCTCTTCCGACTTATCTAGATTCATTTCGTGCACCTTGGTTTTCCTTCGCCTCTGAGATGATTCACCGGTTTTGGCAGGGAATGGGAGAGAAGGATGATCTAACATTTCTCGAGTTTGGAGGAGGGCCATGTATTTATACTCTTATCAGTGCCGCTCCGCATCTCAAGCACGCTGTCTTCTGTGACTACGACTTTAACTGCCTTAAAGCTGTCGATTCTTGGATAAAGAAGGAAGACGGAGCGTACGACTGGAGGCCCATTGTGAAGCACATAGTGACAAAGCTTGAAGGCAAAGGAGAAGACCAAGTTTTCAAACGTCAAGACGAGATCCGAGAGAAAATCCGAGCTGTTGTGCATTGTGACATCCATGGCCAAGACATCCTGGACATGGCAAGTCTACCAAACGAGTTGTACCCTCCATATGATGTGGTATCCACGAAGTTCTGTTTGAAGACCTGTATATACAGTAATGACGAGTTTAAAGAGGCCATCTGCAAACTGGCTGCGCTGATTAAACCTGGTGGATATTTTATAACTTGGATAGTGGGGAAGCTAGTTATTACTGTATCAAAGATATAACGTATCACATGTTTTACATTACGAAAGAGCTTTTGCTAGAGACACTGAAGAAAGCTGGTTTGGAGGTATAAATTACACATCTGAACAGGCGGTTCTACCTGATAGTGTCACAGACGAGAAGTTCATTTTCTTTGTAACAGCCAAAAAAAACCCTGAAATATAACTCCAGTATCGAGCAAAATACCTGACGTATAACTCCGGTATCACCCAAAAAATTGACACGTAACTCCTGTATCAGCACAAAAACCTGACATATAACTCCTATATCAGCCAAAAAGTCTGACATATAACTCTAGTTTCAGCCAAAGACGTGGCATATAATTCAGTATCAGTCAAAAGACTTGACATATAACTCCAGTATCAGCCAAAAGACCGTGACATATAACTCCAGTATTAGCCAAAAGACTTGATATAACTCCAGTGTCAGCCGAAAGACCTGACATAACTCAATTCAGTATCAGCCAAAACACGTGACTCTATATAACATCAGTATCAGCCAAAGAACTGACATATAACTCCAGTATCAGTCAAATGACTTGGCATGTAACTCCAGTATCAGCCATAAAGATCGGACATACAACTCAAGCAGCCAAAATACTTGACGTGACTCCAATTGTCAAGCAAATTACCTGACTCAGTCCAGTATCAGCCAAAACAAGTGACATATAACTCCAGTATCGCCAAAACACGTGACATATAACTCCCCAGTATCAGCCGAAAAACGATGTTTCGATCAAAAAGATTGATCGATTTATAGCTTGTGGCGTGTGTGAATGACGGCACGTTCAATATGCGTGACTATTAGTGTTGTGTGACATAAATCGCTTGAGTGATATCTCTGGGATCACTTGTAATGTATGCACTTGTATACCGCAAATATCCGTATCCATGTACAAATGCGGTTTACAGATGTGGATGTCTGATCCCTAAGATGCGGACTGCAATTTATACATGCAGTTTAGATATATCAGAAAATACTGAAATTTAATGTGAATACTCTTTTCGCATGGATAGAAAAAAAAATCCCAGTGAAAACAAAATTTCGTAGAGGCCTTTGTAGAGTATAGAAGTTATCATTTGATGACGTCACGTTCAACCCAAGAATACACTTGCCTGGCAGAGTCAATGGGCGCTTTCCATTTGACAGAAAATCCCGGAATTTTCGGTTAGAAGTCAAATCGAAAGCGCCAAACTTGGGAAGAAATTGGGACAGCTTTTGAGCTTACGTACCCAGGACCTGGAACATTCGAAACTTTCGGAAAACGCTTTCCTTCCTTGACATCATTCCCGGGTTATTTCCACCAAAAGACGCTTTCCATTTTATTTCCAGTCGGTCTTTCCGAAAATTTGTGTAAATGGAAAGCACCCCAACCTATTTCGATTCCCAGTGGAGACATTAACGTGATTTCTCGGTTTGAACATTCCCATTGATCACAGGAATTCCCAGAAACTCGAACCACAAATTTTCTCAAATGGAAAGCGCCCAGTGCCTTCACTATATGTGATATAAGATCTAGCCCCCTGTACAATGTACAGACTTGGTGAATGACTGAAGTTGCAAAAATCGAGTTCGTATGGAAAGGGTGAGACAAAACCGGTCAATCGGGTCCGTTCTACCATGAAACCAACCGAGCTTCACAAGTGCAATACCATCATGCTATGGAACATAGGATTAACTGCGTTTAGTCTATTTCTTTTAATAACAATAAAACACGCCATAATTAAGCAGAGTTTTGATCGAACCCAAGTGTGTCAATTCGCTCAACTATTTTGTGTTAGTTCTCTTTTCTGAGCCAATTCAATATATGGAAATTTATAAAGCACTTTTGTTCAGTTTATAAAAAAGGAATTCATTCAGTGAATTGTTTTCAATGGGAAAATTTCAATGGAATTGTTTTCAATGGATGTATTTACATGCAAAATCGGTGAAAAGTTACAAAAAGTTTGTTGCAAAAATCTCCATACAAAAGTTTATGCTAGCCGTTGTGTTTTGTTTTCTTCGTACAACCGAACCCGAAAGGTTTTCTAGACATAAAGAAGCTAATGCCCATCTACTTTGTATGGAATCCTTTTTGTATAACTATCACAAATGCTTAAAATCATAATTTAGGGGTGAGAAAACTTACTTTTGGTGTCGATTTACTGGACGCACGTTGATTTGATCGAGCTGCCAATGGCTTTTCTATCGTTTTCTGAAGGTTCATCATTTATAGATAGCTTTTTTTAAAGAATTCGATGGAGAAATGACAGAAACGGCTGTAGTTTTGTCGGTTTGTCATAGTTTAGCGAGCGGAAAACACTTCCGGCAAAATCCATGACCATAAGTTACCATAGCGTTATGGAAATTAGGTTTCGACAGAAACATATAACTTAGTTATATGTTTCTGGTTTCGACCAATCAAAGCGCGCGTACACGCAGTTATTTTATAAACAGATATAGGAAAAAAAAATACTGTTTGGGCTGTTTGAATCATAAACATGTCCAATATACTCGACCTGGGCCGACCCGTCAACTACCGTGGGGACCCGTAAAATCCAAAGACATGTCGTCCTGCTGTGGGCTGCCCTCTTACTCTCGGGATCGAACGGGAAGTCAAATGTTCCTGTGTGAGCCTGGGAACGATTTGAGTTAGCTTGGTTACCAGGCCATCCATGATGGCGGCCGGAACACAGGGAGCTCACCCTTCCGTTAAAATCAAAGTAAATGTGTTATTTTACTGTTTTTTTTCCTCCGTTCTATTATCTGTCAATGGGAATCCTGTGTATTGTTTTACCTCTTGGACCCTAGGGAACGAGACGTCATACTAGTTTCCGATTGGCCACTATCAGTTATTTTCATAACAAAGGAATTCATTGACCTTCACAACCTAGTGAATAGTATTATATCCAAACCGGCCTTTGTTCCACGGATCACTGATTTAGAGATGGGAACAACAGACTCCATTGTCCAGTAACCTGAGCAATGGTGTGGATCGTAGCAAAGGCCAGTGTGGATACAATACCAAAATGGGGGCTGGGTGGGCGGGTCTCTAAATGGAGCGTCATACCCCAAAGCTATAGCCCACCCCACCTCTCACTTTCCATTCATTCATGTCGTCTCAAAACACCAGCAAATCCGGCCAGCACTCGCAAAATGCGAGAAGAGAGTGAGCAATAGGATTGCTCGCTCTTTTATTGTGTTCTAGGTGAGCATAGCTCACATTTTAGTGGTTTCCGTGCTTCTCAGTGCCCGTGGAATGTTTTCGGCCGATTTGAATAGTATTATATCCAAACCGGCCTTTGTTCCACGGATCACTGATTTAGAGATGGGAACAACAGACTCCATTGTCCAGTAACCTGAGCAATGGTGTGGATCACTCCGCTGTCCAATGCACCCACATCCGGCGGCACCCCGCGCCCAGCCCTTGCCCCAAAGGAATATTTGAGCCATATGGCTCCCCCATATCTCATCCATATCTTATCACCCTCTACTCATTCCCCAATACTGTCACCATACCCCGTATACACTATCAATAGGAAGTATACAGCATAATTTGTGTAAGAGCACAGCACGGCGCCCGTCACTGTACGATTTCATTTGTGCGTCTGACTGGAGCTTCTTATTGTTCTCACAAGGGGGAAAGCTAACACAAATGACTAAATTGAGATCATGAACCTCTCTCGAGACAGTTTCCGCTACCGGGTGTTACCCATCTACAATCTCGGATAGACTTCTCCCGCACGGAACCAAGAGCAGAATCAGCCAGGACTGGTTCCCCCGAGCTGGTCCCCGGGAGCGTCACCCAATTCACCGTTTTGAGATACCTGATAGGCCGCCGTTTCGATTAAATCTTTCAACCCCTTCCCATTCTGGAAGGACGAAATATTGTGTACGTCATCGCTTGATGGCGGCTAATCGTCCATTATAGAAGAGAAAACAACGAAGCCTGTAGAGTTGAGCGACACTCCCTGGGATCAGTAGGAGAACGCAGTCCCGGCGCAACTGCAAGAGTCGAGCACGAAGGGCCTTAGATGACCCTGGGACTGTGAACCCTAAATCACCCAAAGCTTACGTTTTTCTCTTTCATGCCTTTTTTTTTTTCCTTATTACGCAATTATGCGATGACAATTCCACAAGTAAAATCACAGATTCCACTCTTGCCTTTTCTTTTTCCCATTACTATATTGTCATGTGCCCGGCTCGAATGGCACTAAACAGACAACAGTGTCCCTACCGAACCGAGGTCCATATAAGGCCAAATAAACACAGGGCACCTGAAACTATGCTTCCCGTGAATCGTGCCCGCGGCTCGAATGGCCATAATAAACAAGAGAAAGTTCGTACCGAACCGAAGTCCAGTATACAACCAACTAAATTCCTACAGGGCACCTGAAATATGCCTCCAGTAATCGTGCCCGGCCTGAATGGCCATAATAAACACTAGCTAATTTTTCGTACCGAACCGAAGTCCAGTATACAACCAATTAAATTCCTACAGGGCACCTGAAATATGCTTCCAGTAATCGTGCCCGGCCCGAATGGCCATAATAAACACTAGCTAATTTTCGTACCGAACCGAAGTCCAATATACAACCAATTAAATTCCTACAGGGCACCTGAAATATGCTTCCAGTAATCGTGCCCGGCCCGAATGGCCATAATAAACACTAGCTAATTTTTCGTACCGAACCGAAGTCCAGTATACAACCAATTGAACTCCTACAGGGCACCTGAAATATGCTTCCAGTGAATCGTGCCCGGCCCGAATGGCCATAATAGACACTAGCTAATTTTTCGTACCGAACCGAAGTTCAGTATACAACCAATTGAACTCCTACAGGGCACCTGAAATATGCTTCCAGTGAATCGTGCCCGGCCCGAATGGCCATAATAAACACAAGCTAATTTTTCGTACCGAACCGAAGTTCAGTATACAACCAATTGAACTCCTACAGGGCACCTGAAATATGCTTCCAGTGAATCGTGCCCGGCCCGAATGGCCATAATAAACACAAGCTAATTTTTCGTACCGAACCGAAGTTCAGTATACAACCAATTGAACTCCTACAGGGCACCTGAAATATGCTTCCAGTGAATCGTGCCCGGCCCGAATGGCCATAATAAACACAAGCTAATTTTTCGTACCGAACCGAAGTCCAGTACACAACCAATTAAACACTTGCGAAGCCCGAGTGGCTACAGCAAAATGTGCAAAGATAGACAGAGTAAATCGGCCACTTAACCACCAAGGACTCAAGGTAAAGTCTACGTGTGGTCTGCTCTAAGTGGCTGGTTGGCTTGAGCCAGCGCTGGAACAACAGGAGCTTGAGGAACGGCTGGGGCTGAACTGACGCGGTTGGTACAGCAAGAACCAAGAACAGGTGTTGGGGCACAACGGGGTGGCGGGGCGGACGGGAACTTGAGCCATGTCACAGGAACAAAACACCAGCAAATCCGGCCAGCACTCGCAAAATGCGAGAAGAGAGTGAGCAATAGGATTGCTCGCTCTTTTATTGTGTTCTAGGTGAGCATAGCTCACATTTTAGTGGTTTCCGTGCTTCTCAGTGCCCGTGGAATGTTTTCGGCCGATTTGAATACTAGCAAGGAAGCAAACTCGACGCGATTTTTCGTACAGGTTATGCCTCTAGCTGGGGGCGACGGAAGTAATTAGGTATTCAAATACATTTACATGATAAATGAATTTCCGTTGAATGCGTGACTGTATAATCTTTTCAAAAAAAAAAACGAAAACGTGTTTGATACAAAATGAGTAGTGTTGCAACACTTAATGTAGCAGACTTTTGAGTGAAAAAAACACCTAAGCGTCCTATGAAATCGCAGACATAAAATATGCTCACTAGTTTTTGCTGACAACGCAATAATTCTTGTTCTAATACAAGACGTAATTTGGTAACATTTTGCATTGAATATTTTTAGAATTGAATACTTATGCATAAAAATGCACCATTTATTGTATTGTGCAAAGTTTACAGACTACTACTCGAAAATTACGTGACGAAAGAGTCTGAGTTCATATTTTGTATTTTAAATTTGGTTTTGAAATAAAAGAATAAATTCATCTGATCGTATCTTACAAGCCAGAGAGATATTAAATACGAGCTGAGTACATTTTGAGATTGACGTCTTCTCAATTCGTCTTTGTATTGTGCAAATTTCTAGTTTGTTCCTCTTTGTTTAACTAACCGAACAAACTTTTCGTTTCCAAAATATAGGCTTTTAGAAAAGACTACTTGAATACTCGCTTTGCCTTTTTGTAAACACTTGCAATATAATAGTAAGCCTTGTCAAATGCGGAGACGTGGACTGTGCTACGTGACAATACATAAATCACTAAGACCAGAAAAGGTGACGGGAACGAAACATAACAGACGTCATTTTCTCTTGCAGACAGTTATATCATCTATGCATTTACAGCTGTTTCAGGTAACACCCGACTTCGCCGTTGTCAGATTCTTGGAGTTTGGAAGTTGGGTTTTAGTCCAGTAAATGAATGAAAAGGTTGGACAAAAATGGTAACAAAGGTTTCTCACCAGGAACATGTTTACTAGTGTTCCGTTAGTACACAAGAAAAAGTCCACCCGAATCCTTCCATGGCAACTTCCTTATTTTGAGTTTTGAAAATTCCTCATTGTATCGCGATTCACCCTGCCACTCTGTGTTGTTGTGAGCCGTCAATATTTTGTGGTATTGACGGCTCAAAAAGAGCTAGCAAAATTCAACTTTTTCGCACGAAGTTATGTTTCATTTCATTGTCAATAGTTAGAAATAACGTTTAGCTATATTTCTAGCAATATCTTATGGCAGAAAGAGATTTTTTTCGCCGAAAAAGATGGAAAAATGTAAACAGAAAATGCTCGAGCTCGTGCGAAAAGCCCATGTGATTGCGTGAGATCGTGCGTAAATGTAATGAGAATTGAAATTTCAATCGACAATAAATAGCACTTTCTTGCCATTTCCTCCAGAAAATCTTCAAGAATCGCGATACAATATTAATTACGATTTTGAGACGGCAATTCCACAAAATATTGACGGCGTTGGAAGAAAATATTTTCACGTATTGGGCTCCGTCGCTGCGCGACTCCGCCCAATACGTGAACATATTTTCTCCCAACTAGCCGTCAATATTTTGTGGAATTGCCGTCTCAAAATCGTAATTAGTATATAGTAGCGCTATTGTTACCGCCATTGTTATTCATGAGTTTGCCGGCACTTGAGCCTTCCTCCAAACCAGAAGATATTCTATAGTGTGTATATCAAAAATACTTCCTTGTTATATAGCGAGTGCTCACTCCAACCGAGCGCGCGCTCTTATTGGCTAAATCAAGGTCACGTGGTGAAGTACAAATCAAATATTCCCCGATCAGTCAATATTTGGAAAAATTATTGACTGGTTGGGGAATATTGCTTTCGCGCCTCGCGTTTGAGAGCGAGAAAAAATAGCAGTATATTTTTGCTATATAACAAAACACTTAATGACTACTCCCTCGGGAAACACAGTTTTGTTTCCCTCGAATCTCGATGTTTACCTCGACTTCGTCTCGGGAAACATCGAGGTTCTCGGGAAACAAAACTGATGTTTCCCTCGGGAGCAGTCATTAAGTGTATATTGTTATATAGCGAGTGCTCACTCCAACCGAGCGCGCGCTCTTATTGGCTAAATCAAGGTCACGTGGTGAAGTACAAATCAAATATTCCCCGATCAGTTTTTTTCGTTGCAACATAATGTCCTTAAAGACATAATATGTCGTTATGTCGCTAGTGTGTTCCCCGGGCCGCCTTAACTCGCTTTAAAAAAGCATGCAACTGACAACAGAGATCAATGCTTTGTCTCAATATTTAACAACTATGAATAGTGAATAGTGGTGGATATATACCGAGACGCGAAGGCACCGAGACGCTAGGCACCGACCCTGAGGGGATAGTTGTTTTAGTATATACCAAATCAGTAGAATAAAATACGGTGGATTAAGGTTCAGAACGCAGTAATGCACGCGAAACGAGCCGCCATTTTGAGAGTTTTCTGAAAACAGTAAATAGACTGCTAGCAGCCCCTACTTTGGCGCGTTTCCCAGAAAGCGAGCGCGACCCAGAAAGCGAGCGCGAAGCCGACGAACGCCAGAGAAGCGCCGAAGGCGCGACGATGGCGTGAAGTGCCGAAGGCGCGAGCGAGTGCCGAAGGCTCTCGCGCCTTCGGCACTTCACGCCATCGTCGCGCCTTCGGCGCTTCTCTGGCGTTCGTCGGCTTCGCGCTCGCTTTCTGGGAAACGCGCCAAAGTAGGGGCTGCTAGCAGTCTAAACAGTAAATAGTTAGCACTTATTCTAGTTCAATTGAGGTGGATAGTGGCAGAATATTTACCGAGAGCCGCAGGCTCGAGGTAAATATTTCTAAAGCCACTATCCACCGAAATTGAAATAGAATAAGTGTTTTAGTATATACCAGCAAGGCAACCTGCTGAATTTTTAGTCGAAAAACAATAAAAAAAGTTGTGTTAGCGTTTTAAAACTTCGCGCGTGACATAACTCACGCAACTTAGATGATTTGCATAAGCACGTTTTTGGTCGATTTTGACAGCTCTAGAAAGTTTGCAAGCATTCTTACTTCGATGGGGAAAATGTGGACAATTCAAGGGATTTTCAACAAAATTGGACATGTAGTGAGTAATATATTGTATCATTTCAATTCAAGGAGGAATATAGGTTCAAATTGAAAAGCATTTGTAAGCAATTCGCCAAAGGTTTCCGAGGAGATGAAAATTTATTTGTCGGCAGCCACTCGTTGCACAAGTTTAGTTGCTGGAAAAATGGAGTGAATGAACACCGTAAACACAGGATATTTGAGGGGAACAACGATTTTAGCAGGGTGGAACAGCTACATGAGAACGAAACCTTGTGAAAAGGCTTATGGGGTTATTATTAGGCAAGAAGAAGGAGAACTAACTACATACAGAAGTCTCCTTGTGGCTGACAGTTCGCTCGCAAAAAAACTACAAGAAAGCTGCCGATTAGCAAGACACAAACCCATCCTCAGGTACTTTGAAAATTAACTCTTTCGACTGTATTTTCTCGACATATTGTAGATTATAGTTTTGATTTTTGTCAATTTAATAAAACAAAGGGAAAATACATGCCAAAAAGCAATTTTCATTCATGCTTTGCCAGCTAAAGTTTTTCAACCGGGTTTCAGTGCAAGCGTGTTTTTCACAAACAACGCTCAGAAGATTTGTGAGACTTAAGTATGTATCCAGAGAGACCGATTTTGAGACGAGGAAATCTAATTTGTTACTTGTTTTGTTTGTTGACTGACTTTTCTTCCGCTTTTTAAATAAAAATCGCCACTACAAGAAACTTGCTTGCCAACACAATATCTACTGTTTCGGAGGTAAATAATGTCTCAGATTCCGAGATTCTAAACCAATCAAATTGCTCGTACTTAGGAGGTTGCCGAGCTGGTATATACTGCTGGATATCTACTATTTCAGGAACCAATCAGAGCGCGCGAAAATGACTATTCACTGATTTGGTATATACTAACTATACTTAGCGCTAGTTCTGATGCAACTTTCCTGCCTTTTTCGCTAAGATATGCGAACAAATAATTACAGACCTTCCAAACATTCAAGGGATTTCATAATATGAGGTTTTGAAACGTCTACATGAGGCGACAGGTTTTGGCAATTTTATTGATATTCCCGCATTTGAAGTTCACTGGTTTTAGGAAGTCTTTATTTCTCAAACAGAACCGCATGTCTAATTTACTGAGCAAGCTAGTATGATTATATGATTCGGAAAATGACCTTAAACTTCATAAATACTGAATTACCACCTGATATGAAAAATCTACTTTACGATCGTTTAATTTCGCATATGTATTTTACCTCAAAAATTTGAAAGGGTCCACAAATTATACTCTGTAGAAGCTTTCAAGTAGCGGTGATGGAATTTCCCTAGATCTTGCCTGCATACGAAGTTGGAGACTTTATGACATCACGAAGACCCAATTGATACCCACAATGTGCGGCCAGACAGCCTTAAAAATTAATTTCAATCAATGTAAACAATATGCAATTATTTGCTTTGAAAAGCTACCCGGGAATAAGAAATATTAAACACAACTATTTCATAAAGCTTGTGTTTGCATTACCGCTTAAAAATATTGAATAACACCCTGAGCATTTTATATTATCCCGGCAGTAAAACCGTGAACGGAGAAGCCCAAAGATGCCATGTTAGAATCTAGAAGTCAGAATTTGAGTTGAGGACTAGGAAATGGAGATGACCTCGTTATATTATACGTGCTTTGTTATTTTGATATCAGTTCTGGTAGGCATTTCTGCTAAAAACAGGTGAGGCTTCGTTTACTTAGAAACTATTTTTTACGTAAGATAAAATAAAGCGAAATTTGCAACTCGCGAGCGGTTAGATACGATGTCCCGAGCTCTTATGGAGAAATACTGTTATTTCCTCCTCTCTTCTTATTCTTTTCGCCTATCTTTTCTTAGTTTACCTTAACAACATTCATTATTGTGTGGGCATATGTTTTTTGTTTCACAACAACAAGGAGCGTCCCGTGGCAGCTAAAGCAATGAAAATTGACACAAGCCTAGTAAAGTGTGTCTCTGGCGACACCTCCATTTACTGCGATTTTCATTTTGATCTGCGAACTCTGAAACAGCAGTCAAAGCGTACTTTAGCAGCTTCCTATGATTAGTAACACAACTATACACCTAAGCAAGCAACCGCAAACATCACTCATGTTTTGTAAAAACTACGGGGTTGCTAAAATGGATCTCGGGATTTCCATGGATGTGACGTTTTTGTAATAGGAGTTAAAATGCTAAAGGATTGATTCTTAAGATTCTGTTAAGTGTTTTCTTCTGTTAATGGACTCGAACGTATATTTTGTGTGTACATGATTCCATGCGCCGAAACGACAACTGTGTGTTATTTTATCGATCTCAAATAATTCTCGATCTCGGATTTTTGGAAACTCGAATTCTCGATCTTGGATTTTGAAACGGCGTTCTCGAATTTGGCCACTCGCCACTCCTAGCAACCAACCGCAAACATTGTAAAAACTACGGGGTTGCTAAAATAGATGTATGATTCAGGGAACGGCCGTATGAAAACATAAGGAATTAGTCGGGAGTTCGCAGAATTATGAAGACCACGTAAATCCCTGCTTAGAAACATGACTAGGAAAACTAGGCAATTGACTTCTTTGGTAAAATGAGAAATCATCTAGCAGCAAAATAAATAAAAACGAGCGTTTAGATTCCAGATATTTGATTTGTAAAAAAATACATATTATGCAAATTAAATAGAGGATGTCGACTTTCTCTTTTTATCTACATTTTATAGATCTTGTGTTCAATTAATTTACGTTTAAAAACAGCGGGGAAACGAACTGATGCGCTGAGCGGAAATGACTTTTCTGATCTGTTTTCTGTACAATTTTATTCGGTCGCAGTCACTTTTTTGTGAAAACATTTTCCAGCTTTCCCTAAGTCTTATTATCTAAAGATCAAAGATCATATTTCCCAAATACAACACAAATTTGGGAATCTTTTTTGGCTATACGAGGACTACGTAAGTACAAATTATTGAGCTATATCACAAGCGACATCTCAGCGAAGTTTATTACAGTCGAATACATAATTGAAACAAATTTTTTGAAGGCCGGATGAAGGGTAAATATGATTAACCAGCCTTGAAAAAATTTGTTTAAATTATGTATTCGACTGTCAGGGGCGTAGCTACCAATACGCAAAGTACGCAACTGTATACTAAAAGTTTCACTTTGTTATACTTGTTCTGATGGTTTTCTGATGATCGTGTCTATCACACTATACTCTCTTGCGTACTTTACAAAAAAAATCTAGTTACGTCTATGACTGTTTCAAAAAAAGAAAGAAAAATTTTACTACTCTTGAGTTGAATAATTTATTGGGTCAACACCGATGTATCTTTGTCTTTACAAGGTGCCAATAATGATTGTCTATGTCTGTGTCTATGTGTACGTCTAACAGAAAGATACCTACTTGATGTCATTATTATTATGAAAGAGAGTTGCTGTCTAGGTTTTCATTCACAAAATATGAGAAATGCTATCCCCAGCTGGGCACCGCTCCGTTGATACATAACGTTGAATTTTAATTAAATTCTCTCTTCAATTTTCGGTCGTATGTGAAACTCGAATCGACTTGGTTTTGGCAACTTTGGTCCGACCCGTTGAATAATGGTGGTCGAACTGGCGTCATTTTAACTTATATATTGTATATTGTATATTATATATTATATATTGTATATTGTATATTGTATATTGTATATTGTATATTGTATATTGTATATTGTATATTGTATATTGTATATTGTATATTGTATATTGTATATTGTATATTGTATATTGTATATTGTATATTATTATATATTATATATTGTATATTATATATTGTATATTATATATTATATATTGCATATTATATATTGCATATTATATATTGCATATTATATATGTATATTATATATTGTATATTATATATTTTATATGATATATTGTACATTAAATATTGTATATTATATATTGTATATTATATTTTATATTATATATTGTACATTAAATATTGTATATTAAATATTGTTATTATATTTGTCTCATTGTTGGATTGTTAAGGTACCACGACACTACCAAAGTGATGGATGAGCTTTTCAAGAAAGATAACTATGACAAGCGCCTAAGACCATACTTCCGGAACAAACGACTCAAAATTTCCCTCCACCTTACTGTGGGAAAATTTTGAAAAACTGGATGAGAAAGAGATGGTAAGATGAAATCAATAGTTGCTAGAAAGCAGTCACAAAAACATGTGGAATACAAACAAGGCAGGGTCGGACTTGGCATACTTTTCCGACTTTTGCGGTCGTCAAAATTTGCCAGAAAAGTTAATTCCCTAATGCGACCGTCACTTTTCAAGCGAACTCAAACTTTACCAGCTGACTAAAAACACAAAGGCGCCGACAAGCAGCCTGGGCTGTCATTTTTGGCAAAATTTTGTAGGAATAAACTATAACTTGCTGTTGATCAAATAAAACCTCTAGACAGAAGCTACTTCGCGCTAGTGCGACAACAATCTTTGGAGCAAAACGCTTTTCCTAGAATATTTTACGGAAGATTTTTGCTGGGAAATTCTATGGCAACCTTGAGAACTTTGCTAAGTGTGACCCCTGCTAACTCAACAATTACGAAGAGTAACTGGTTTGAGTTTCGTATCGTTTCTTGTTGTATTTTTGTATATTAAATCATCTTTTTTGCTGTGGTAACTGTAACAATCAACAAACAAATAAAAAGCAGGCATAAACAAACAAACAAACAACAAAGGAAAATAGCCCTCTTTACAAAAGATGCGCGCGTACCACAAACAATAGACACGGAAGTAGTCCATCAATCTATGATTTCAGTCAAACTAATTGCAAAAGAATTTGTTTCACTGCAAAATGAACGCTTTGAGGGACCTTAGTAACATACTAAAAATCCCAAAAAATCCCATCGGTGGAACATCCTGAAATTTAGCAATAAAAATATCAAGCATTTACCACAGGGTACCCGCGTTGAGAAAAAAGCAAAACGATGGTGGAAGTCTATTTTGAACGTGCCTTTTACGCATTTCTATATGCATTATGTTTAAACAAAGTTCATTAGCATGGAAAATATATTTTTTCGTTGATTTTTATGAAAATTGCTATTTTGACGTACCACAGGGTACCCATCTTGATAATTCACCATTTCTCCTTGTTGGGTTTCCTTTGGGTAGGGGAGTGTAGAACTGTTCAGTTAATTAATAAAAGAAACTAGGGACATATAAAGAATGTATTAACAGTCTTAGAACGCACTTGGTTTGTTTTTATCAGTTCCAACCACTTCGTAAACTTGCGTTGCTTTGAGATGTAAATATAAACCTAACCAGCTTCAAATTCAAAATCATTATTCTGGCTTACTCGTCACCATCCTCGAGGGCCCTCGAGGTCGGGACTCGCTGAATTCATTCCCCTTTGGGCAGACAAAATGACCCCAACAAACGGAGCATTGCTGCTGAATACATGCCAAACGGGCTCGGAGCCAATTGCTTTTGCTTCTCCCTCTGTTGGCAGTATCACTGCTTACGTGAAAAAGCCTAACAATTCACTAGTGAACGGTAACTAACATTTGACTACTAGTTACCAGCTACCGACTTTACGTTTGAGTAGACTTTGATATTGTGTTGAGGCGTTTTGGCATGTCCTTTGCGCTGATTTTCCAAATTAGACAAGTCCTATAGAACAATGTTGTGCTGTGATCAGCTCTTTTATGCACAGTTCAATGGATAAAAACGTCTTTACACCCTCTATCGCTGTTACTCGAATTTGCGCTCAGTTCAAGAGAGGAAAAAATATATGAATTACCACAATTATTGGGTGGCCTCCCTCTGCTACGGGCGTGCTTGACAGTAACCCGTGGACTCCTAACGTATGACCAGAGGTGAGTCCCATCATCGATGCAGCTAGGTCATACACTAAGGCCATTTTGGAATAACCAAATGTCAAGGACGCGCTAGCTACTCCGTCTGGTGACCATTTATGGCGAATGGTGAACAGATGCCGCACCTGTGCAAAGCTAAAACCAGAGCTGAGGGAGCACCTCATGGCGCTGTCATTGCCAAACCAACCATGGAGTCGGACCTCTGCGAGTTAGACCAGACCGACTACCATAACGCCAGTTGACGGAAACTTCCGTCGACTATTTCAGCTGTAGCTAGTCACACGTCACGTGTGTAATCTTCGCCCTGCACGAAAACCGAACACATTTGTCTCGGACATTGGACCCCAGAACGTCAGCCAGGAAATTACTTCCTCGCCACATTATCAAGGTTTGAAAGAGCTGTCACAACGCTAAGAACATCAGTGAGGAAGAATAGTCAACGACATCTTGGTCTGACTGGCGAATGGACTGACTCCAAGTGAGATCCTGATGTATGAAATTGAGAAGCAAACTTCAGTGAAACTTCCATAGCTCCCAGAGAATCTAAAACCAATAAAAGTCATTAAGAAGAAGCTGTTTGAGGAGAAAGCAGAAAGCGCTACTCTGACGGCTGCGACGACCGTCACAGAGTTGTGAAGCTACCAGCACTCCGACAGGGAGACCGAGTGGATGTTAGGGACCAGCATGGGAAGATAGAGCCGAAGCTAATCCAAGATCGTACCAGACGGCGACTGCGCCAGGCTCTGTGATTGGACGAAACAGGCGAGTGCTTAGAGTTGTGACGCTACCAACACTCCGACAGGGAGACCGAGTGTATGTTAGGGACCAGCATGGGAAGATAGAGCCGAAGCTAATCCAAGATCGTACCAGATGGCGACTGCGCCAGGCTCTGTGATTGGGTGAACCAAAGATAAGACCGAGGAGCCAGGCGCCCTGCCAAGCCCTCCTATCCGACCAACACTAAGGATCTCTAGAACCTCCTGCTTCTCCCACCACCAGTCCACTTGAAAGCTGTGATTAGAAGGTCGGGAAGACTGGAACACAAGCACAGGACGCATCCTCGGAGACCCAGGGAATTTTTCCTCTGCTCCCCGCTCGCGAGAAAAAAATAACCCCTGGGGAACAGTAATGAACGAACTTGGTCAAAAGCCGGCACTGCCGATGCGACGCCAGTTAATACCCTTGGGGATTAAGTAATTAACCTTTCCTGTCAAAACTTGTCATCCACTCATCAGATTGTGTAACGCGATACGGCAAATGCGAAATCTTTAAACGCGCGTACTCTCGATATTTCGCTGTTTTGTTTCTCAAAACATTCATAAACGATAAACGGTTATCTTTGACGGTAAATGAGTGTGACCCCAAAGAAGCCTATTGGGCATTACTGCCGTATTTGCGGTGAAACTGTTGTAGATAGCAAGAGAAGACACAAGTTGTTCGGCTCGCAGTCTCTCGGCGAAAATTATCACTACTAGCTGGACGAAATGTCTCGCTGGATGATGGATTTTCGGACTTTGTTTGCTCCTCATTTTGCAAACCGCGAACAATTTGTTGTCACCAGATGAAACAAGTCCCTTTTTTAGCAGACTACACGATCGAACTTCCCTGAACTTCGTCCTTGTCCTTTTTCTTTTAGAATTTCGCACATTTGACTTGGCATATGAGACTCTCGCCAAAACTAATCTTGTCGCTTGTAAAACCCCTTCAAAACTAGTAGCTGCTCTGCTTTCAACGACGTGATACCGAATCTATCTTTGATCACTGTAGATAATTCTGTTCCCTGCTAGCAGAGGCCTCTTTTCTCTGCATTTCGCTGGCTGAGGTTCGCGAACCTCCAGCGAAATGCAGATAAAAGAGGCCTCTGCTAGCAGGGAAATAATTCTGGGAACGTGATGTCTACATGGCAAGCCGCGCCGGCAAGATGCAAATTTTCAGTTTTACGTTGTTCAGGACTCGCGCCTGTGATTGGTCGACCTCCCGAGGTCGACCAATCACAGGCCAGCATAGGTTTCGAATTTTGACCAAGTTCGTTCCTTACTGTTCCCCAGGGGCTTTTTTTCTCGTGAGTGGAAACGTTAGAGGAAAATCCCCTGGGTCTCCGAGGATGCACAGGACGCAAGCGTGAATCAAAGCGACGCACGCGCAAGCCTAAAATCAACATTGATTAATATAATTGTCATGCTTGCGTTCACTTGATTCACACTAGACGCAAGCACAAGCGCAAGGAAATGCAAAATCTCGATTTCCTTGCGCTTGTGTTTTAGTGTAATCCACATAAGAGATATGTATGAGTTTGAGTTTGATTACCTTGCGCTTGTGTTTTAGTGTAATCCACATAGAGATATGTATGAGTTTGATATCCTTCAGGAAGAACAAGCCTTTAAAGCTTACCAATGACCCAGACAAGTTTCCTTTATAGTATTACAGTATGTCTGACTGTGACACAATATCGAGAGTCTGTTTATTATGGGAACAAATAACTTACTAGCTTCTCTGCTCGGGCTCGGGCTCGATCCAAAAGCAGAAAGTTCAGCCCGTCCTCGTCATCGGGTATGCAGTAGTTAAAATATGATTTTCTTATATTCATGCAACTCACCTATGGTTTTGTAGATGAATGCTGTGAGAAACAGTAACATGGGATTGAACAAAAGTGGCGCCATCAGGTCATTCCACTGACTGGCTCGGCCCGATATGCAAATGCAGCGAATTGAAAACGTTTCCAAATATAACAGAGAAATGTTATATTTTTCCAATTCAAACCCAAATCTGTGAAAGAAATTGAAAATTTGAGCTTCTCAAGAAATTGCCTATTCTCAGTTTTATGAGTGGTGGGTATCCTGTGGTATACAAAAATGGCATTTTACGTCTTTTTTCGGTCAAAAGTTTGTTTTTCAATTGTATTTAAACACATTTAATCTATTTACAGCTCATGGGCACAAAACATGTGGAACGAAACGGTTATTTGACTGATTTTTAGTAGTTAGCTGATTTTACTCGATGCGGGTACCCTGTGGTACTGGCTCCATATTTTCATCGCTAAGTTTCGGGATGTTCCACCGAAGGGATTTTTTGGATTTTTAGTATGTTGTTTAGGTCCCCTAAAACCTTCATTTAGCAGTGAAAGAAATTCTTTTGCAATTAGTTTTGCCTGAGACCCTAAATTTTTCGTAGATTGACTGGACTAAAGGGCCACATTCAATGTAAGATAGTAATAGCGGAGCTCAAGCGCGGGCCGAAGGCCCGCGCAAGCGGAGCACCATACCTAAGGGAAAACGTATACCATCGAGTTGATTTTTGAACGTCACGGGCATTTTGGATCATTTTGATGACGTCATTGATGGCGTGAGGGAACGTGACTTTGGTGTAGAGTTCCTCTGATGGTCTTTGAAAGTTTGTCCAAGTTGGGCTTCTAGAGAAGCTTCCCTTCGGGAGATATGATTTTTTCTTTATTTTTCTGGTATTAAACCTATAGTGTCCGCCGTCCGTCCGTCCGTCCGCCGTCCGTGTACACATGGGAACCCTGTGGTATGCAAAGAAAAAATTATATCTCCTCAAGGGAACATGCTAAGGCACCGTCCACACTACGCCGGCTAAATTTGAAAACGGCTAAATATTTATACGGTTGTGCCTTCGTCCACACTACGCCGGCTAAATTTCCACCGAAACCGGATCTTTTCGAAAACGCTGCCGAAAGTGGATAAATTTGAAAACGCCGGCTAAGCGTTTTAGTGTGGACGGCGAAAACGGAACTTTTCGAAAACGATGACGTCATGTCACACGGCTGCGAGGAATTTATGACCGCGGGCTCTCGTTTTTCTTTTGGCGCATGCGCTAAGCTGACGTTTTTTGCGCGTTTTCAAATTCAGTCGGCGTAGTGTGGACGGAAAACTTTTGTTCCGTTTTTGAGGCAAATTAGCCGTTTTCAAATTTAGCCGGCGTAGTGTAGACGGTGCCTAGACAGCCATACTTGGGATATTTTGTCTATGCCACAAGGAGGGTGCTGTAGCACGGTCACGTGATGTGACGTCATCGATGACGTCATCTATGATTGAAAATGAATATCTCGTGAAGAGAAGACTCTAAAACAACCAAACTTGGGTAGTGTGGTCTAGGTCACCAGGCGAAATGAAGTGGTCACGTGATGTGACGTCATAGATGACGTCATCTATGCTTGAAAAATGAATATCTCGTGAAGAGAAGACTCTAAAACAACCAAACTTTGGGTAGTGTGGTCTTGGTCACCAGATGAGCGAAATGAAGTGGTCACGTGATGTGACGTCATCTATGACGTCATCTATGCTTGAAAAATGAATATCTCGTCAAGAGAAGACTCTAGAACAACCAAACTTGGGTAGTGTGGTCTAGGTCACCAGATGAGCAAAATGAAGTGGTCACGTGATGTGACGTCATCGATGACGTCATCTATGCTTGAAAAAATAATATCTCGTGAAGGGAAAACTCTTAAAGAACCAAACTTGGGTAGTGTGGTCTAGGCCACCATATGATCGAAATGAAGTGGTCACGTGATATGACGTCATCGATGACGTCATCTATGCTTGAAAATGAATATCTCGTGAAGAGAAGACTATAAAACAACCAAACTTGGGTAGTGTGGTCTAGGTCACCAGATGAGCGAAATGAAGTGGTCACGTGATGTGACGTCATCGATGACGTCATCTATGCTTGAAAAATGAATATCTCGTCAAGAGAAGACTCTAGAACAACCAAACTTGGGTAGTGTGGTCTAGGTCACCAGATGAGCAAAATGAAGTGGTCACGGGATGTGACGTCATCGATGACGTCATCTATGCTTGAAAAAATAATATCTCGTGAAGGGAAAACTCTAAAAGAACCAAACTTGGGTAGTGTGGTCTAGGCCACCATATGATCGAAATGAAGTGGTCACGTGATATGACGTCATCGATGACGTCATCTATGCTTGAAAAATGAATATCTCGTGAAGAGAAGACTCTAAAACAACAAACTTGGGCAGTGTGGTCTTGGTCACCAGATGAGTGAAATGAAGTGGTCACGTGATGTGACGTCACCGATGACGTCATCTATGCTTGAAAAATTAATATCTCGTGAAAACTCTAAAGCAACCATATAAACCATGTACACATGGGAATCCCTTTCATTCACATAGAAAATTTTATAACCAGGAGCTCCGCTTTTAGCCAGTGGCTAAATCTATATATTAGTAAGTTTGCTTCAAAATACGACACTGTTAAAGCAGAAATATTATAGACAAGGAAAGATGATGATTTAGGCCGTAGAAAGCCAAAGATTCAGGAGAACTCAAAAAGCCCTCCATCTCCACTGTTACCGAGCGTAGCCGTTCATTAGTCAATGAGCCCGTCATCTTTGGCCAGCGGCAAGATTCGGGGCTTCGGTAGATCCTTCAATGGTACGCTAAAAATAGTGTCTTTCTGGGATCCTCGTTCTATAAGACATCGGAGACATTTATACGGAAAACACTTTAGTGTACCATATATGAAGGATCTACCGGGCTCTGGGGGAATCCAAATTTGTGAGTATGCGTGGTAAATTAAGAGCCCAACAAACTCGCCTTTCAAAAGTTCATAAAATAAGAAAAAAAGCCCTACACCAATGAACAGTTATAAAGCTAAGATCCAAAGCGGATTATCATAGCAAAATTAAGCAATATTTTTTTTAAAACCGGAAACCCAGAATTTGGGTTTTAAAAAATCGATTTCCCCAGAGCCCTGATACGAGATTGTTCATTAGTTCTACAGTCTCTATTGTTTTAGGTGCGCGCGCATCATTTGAAAAGATGGCTACACCAACAGATGGGAGATAACGACTCAGTGCATAAAAATACGTTGATACTTTACTGTGACTAATCAGTGTTGTTTTTCTATCTACATGGATGAGCTCAAGTGCATCATGGTAATCGCACAAGATGGTAGAAATAGTTCAGATTGTGATGGAAATGAGGCTATAAATCAATTATTAGTCAAAGGTCTAAATAGTTCTTCTCCAATGCGAGCACTTAGAGCAGATTTCACATGACTGTCAAGACTTGTTATGTAATTGCGATTGCTTCTGTTTTCATTGGCTACTCGTTTTTCTCAGCCAATCAAATTCTGTAGTAAATACAATTGTGTAATTACTTAGTAATTGGTTCGGCTAGCAATTGGCTAAGAAAAAGCCATTTAGGAGCGAGTCTTGATTTCTCTCGATTCTGATTGGCTAGTGATTGCTCAATTTCAATTGTTTTCACGACAGTCCGCTCTATTACAAGTGTTTAGACATATTCCAAATCGGTTCCAAGCTCATAACTGTTCCAGTGAATTTATTTCGACGTCAAACATATTTTTCATACATTTGCTGTATTCGTAGACCGGAAGGATTCATGTTTCAATACCAATTCGTTGAACGGATCACTGATAACGTGACATCTTTTCACTTGTACATGACAGTGATTCACAAGTTCTAGTGAGGATTCCTGGCTTTGAGGGGCTGAAGCACGGGAGCACGGGGGGAACACGTGCGTGACGCGGGCTACCTGTGTAGGTATTTCCGGCAACTGGGGGCCAAAACAAAGATGGCGGCCAACACGAACAGAGTTTCTCTCTGAAATTTGTAAGATTTGACGAGCATTTTGACAATAAGGTAAGAAATAAGCTAGACAGGAGCATCTGGAATTCCAAATAGGGTAGTATAAGGCAATTTTAGAAAACGAAAAATTTCAACGGAAATCCCTCTCGGGGTCAGAGATTTTTTCTCTTTCTCCGCTTACTAGGGCTAACGCTCAGAAGCACACATGGGATATTTCATTAGGCGCACTTCAGCTTTCACACAAGGTTAATTCCTTATCTCCACTCTGTTGAACTTAGTGCTACGCGGCCACAGGCTTGCCTGAACATCTACATATATCACTTCATACCGCGACCATAGCATCTAATATACCCCGACCTGCTCCCAGTCTGACCTGGATAGCTCAGCTGGTAGAGCATCGGATGTACAATTCCGGAGGTCGTGGTTCGAATCCCTCTCGGGGTCAGAGATTTTTTCTCTTTCTCCGCTTACTAGGGCTAACGCTCAGAAGCACTGAGCCGCTGACCACTAACATTACCGCGACCATAGCATCTAATATACCCCGACCTGCTCCCAGTCTGACCTGGATAGCTCAGCTGGTAGAGCATCGGATGTACAATTCCGGAGGTCGTGGGTTCGAATCCCTCTCGGGGTCAGAGATTTTTTCTCTTTCTCCGCTTACTAGGGCTAACGCTCAGAAGCACACATGGGATATTTCATTAGGCGCACTTCAGCTTTCACACAAGGTTAATTCCTTATCTCCACTCTGTTGAACTTAGTGCTACGCGGCCACAGGCTTGCCTGAACATCTACATATATTCACTTCATTACCGCGACCATAGCATCTAATATACCCCGACCTGTTCCCAGTCTGACCTGGATAGCTCAGCTGGTAGAGCATCGGATGTACAATTCCGGAGGTCGTGGGTTCGAATCCCTCTCGGGGTCAGAGATTTTTTCTCTTTCTCCGCTTACTAGGGCTAACGCTCAGAAGCACACATGGGATATTTCATTAGGCGCACTTCAGCTTTCACACAAGGTTAATTCCTTATCTCCACTCTGTTGAACTTAGTGCTACGCGGCCACAGGCTTGCCTGAACACCTACATATATTCACTTCATTACCGCGACCATAGCATCTAATATACCCCGACCTGCTCCCAGTCTGACCTGGATAGCTCAGCTGGTAGAGCATCGGATGTACAATTCCGGAGGTCGTGGGTCGAATCCCTCTCGGGGTCAGAGATTTTTTCTCTTTCTCCGCTTACTAGGGCTAACGCTCAGAAGCACACATGGGATATTTCATTAGGCGCACTTCAGCTTTCACACAAGGTTAATTCCTTATCTCCACTATCTTGATATGCTTTTTCAAAGCCACTTGTCTCCCTCACCGCTGTCACCGGCATGGGAACTTGTTTACTATGACAACGCGAAACTTGGTGGCCTTGATTGGGCGTAAAGCCCGGTGCACACTAGCGACATAACGACATAAGGAAGTTATGTTGCAACGAACAAAGCATGAGAAAATAATTGAATAATTAGTATTTTCCATGGATCATCATTAGATTACTTCACCAAAGCAATCCTTTGTTATTTTTTGTGGGCTTCAACGCTTTGAAACCACTAAATTTGGTGGCGTGATTTTTTTCTTATGTCGTTATGTCGCAAGTGTGCACGGGCTTAATGGATTGTTCTCTTCTGCTTGAGTTGCGTATCAGATCGGGGTGTTCATTGTGGAATGAAGTGATTCATTATCGCTCCTTTGTTCCGCGTCTTTCGGATCAGACAATAAACTGACTAGTCTCGTCATTCATCCAACTTTCTGACTGCAGCTGATCTGAATGTGGGGATCGACGTTACAGATACTGACTACAGAGAACGTGCTTCACTATATAATCCCAATCACGATTGTAAATTGCAGACCGCATAGAGATCAACATCTCACAGCCACATTTGATCATATACAATAGGTTCATTTCCGGTACACAAGCGCATGCGCATACATCAGCGACGCAGCGTGGCCGATTCGGTCATGGCTAAAAGGGATGGTTCAGAAGGACCTGATTAATAATTCATAGGATAAACAATAGAACGAAGCTACATGACATAACATGGCATATGTAGGTTCGTTCTACCGTGAAGCCTATGAATTATTAATCAGGTCCTTCTGAACCATCCCTTTTAGCCATGACCGGTCGATTCAGGTCAGCGCGTTGGACTTGCCATCCGGTGATCCGAGTTCAAGTCCCGCTCGCTGACCACTAACAGGATTTCTTTCTCGGTGCTGTTAATTTGAAATGCTATCGACTTCTCGGCCATGCTTGTAGATAGCCAACTGGTTTGCCTCTCTGCCAGTTTGTTTTCTTAATATGTTGTGTTTATATCTTAGATATTTGGTTTCAATTTGAGTGAATAGCTGAATGTAGCTAAGTGCTCTACCACTATAAACATGAATTTACATTTGCATTACATTTTACATCATCTCATTTTCATTTCTTACGAACCTGAGCTATTTGCGCCATCTTGTCCTGATTACCCATGAAGCACCGAGAGCGTGAGCTCATCTCTATCAAATCAGACGTTCGGGATCACGCTCTTCTTAGTGGAATTTTGGCACGATGAGCGACTGAAGCATCGCCTGCCCTATCCTATTACGCTCACTGGCGAGTCACGGAAGCTTGCATGGGTGCCGGACACTTTCATCCTCAACCTCAAGTCGGCCACATTTCACAAGGTCCCGACGATAATGGTGTAGTGAAAATCTTCCGTTCAGGAACGTTAAATCAATGCAAGGTAAAAAGAAGAGCTGGCAGAGTCCATGTTACGAGGACCACATAGTACCACTTATATATATAGTCGGTTTCTTGAGCCCCCCCCCCCCCCCCCCCCCCCCTCGCAAAATCTAGACAGAGCGATTTCAGATGACTGTCAAAGGTAAATCAGACTTGCTTTTTCTACACGTTCCTATTGGTCATGTCTTGGGCCTTTGTTTTGGTCAGCCAATCAGAATGCGAAGAAAACACAAAACACAGTGACTCTTGTTTTCTTTGGTCACGACTAAACGCCTTTTGGGTTTAGCATTTCGCCCCCCGATAGGTCTTCTTTGGCAAAAAAATGCCATTTCAATGAAACAACCTGATTCGCATTAAATTAGGTCGCGTGATTTACTAGCTTCTTAGCCAGCGTAGCTGGCTCTCGGGTGTTTTTGGAGGAACGGTCTTCCACGCGAAGCGCAGTCCGAAGCCGAGCGCGCGGCGGAGGCGAGTGTATCCAGGGCGCCTCGATTTCGTACGCGCCTGGAATCTGTCTCGGAAAACGACTCCTCTCGAAAACAAACAGAGCCGGCTACGCAGGCTACTAGTTTCTAGGTTGCGTTTTTGTTTTGATGATATAGTCATGGGCCACCTTGGAGTATGTAAGTCACACACTTTACACTTTATTACTCACGTTAGGTTAGCATTAGACATCAATTGTAACATGGAGCTGCGAGACTATCCGCTTGACGAACAGACGTGTAACATTACATTGCTGAGCTGTAAGTTTCTTACGTGTGTAAAATTGAGCACCTTTGATATTTCAGCCGTCCCTTCGCTTTCGTAGACCAGGCGAGGTACATTTTGATTCTGGTGATAAATTTGCAACGGAAGCATACAAAATAATAGAAAATGACTTTCAAGAAACATTTTCCTCGCCTTACCCTGTTTTTTTTTTTTAGGCGGCGAGGAAATCCAGAATTTCGAGTTTTAGGCGAGAGGGAACTCTGAATTTACCAATGGATTTTCTCATCAATTCCGTAGAATTTCATTTGTTGCTTCCGTTATAGCCTTGGTAAAAGTTTCCATGACAACGCACGCTCCCCTCGAGCAAAAAGGTCTGAGCCAGACACCAGGACGCCAAAACTGATGAAGGCGTGCGTTGTCTTGGAAACGTTTCTTGGCAGGAATGGCATAACGGATGTGAGAATCTCGTAGTTTCCTTTCGCAAAGCGTGGTACGATCGAGAGCGAAAGGACGGCTAAGAAAACCGTAGATTTCCGAGGATGGTGGGCTTGATTTTTCAGGACGAATTTCATTTTCCAGGAAAGGCCTGTTTTTTTTTTTACAAATTTCAGTGCAACTTTAATAAACCCAAGGTGCACTCTCTTTTAATATATAGGCTCATATACAGAAAAAAAGAAGTCACAAAATTTTAACGGTTTACAAAAACCGGATCCGTGCCTGTTATAAAACCTGGATGCCTTTGATATGTTTCTGTCTTTGATATGTTTCTGTCTTTGATATGTTTCTGACTTTGATATGTTTCTGTCTTTGATATGTTTCTGCCTTTGATATGTTTCTGCCTTTGATATGTTTCTGTCTTTGATATGTTTCTGTCTTGATATGTTTCTGACTTTGATATGTTTCTGACTTTGATATGTTTCTGACTTTGATATGTTTCTGTCTTTGATATGTTTCTGCCTTTGATATGTTTCTGACTTTGATATGTTTCTGTCTTTGATATGTTTCTGTCTTTGATATGTTTCTGACTTTGATATGTTTCTGACTTTGATATGTTTCTGACTTTGATATGTTTCTGTCTTTGATATGTTTCTGCCTTTGATATGTTTCCGCCTTTGATATGTTTCTGTCTTTGATATGTTTCTGTCTTTGATATGTTTCTGTTTGTCTCTTTTCTTATAGATTCGTACAGAAGTTGGGAGGTCGACTACAAATGGGGCAGGCCACCACACGTGAGGTTGTTAGAGACATCTTTGTCGGAGTTTGAGTTATTAAGATTCAAAACTAGCAACAGTTCTTCAATTACTCGTCCGGTAAGTGGCAAAACACACAGGCAATTCCTACAGAACCCATCCATGGAAGAGCTGAATTTCCCATGGTAGAAGAATGGGAAGTGTTCGGATTTCCCATGTCTATCCATGTGAATTCCGAACACTTCCCATGCGTGTGCCTTGGGAACTTAGCTCTTCCTATTGATGGGTGATGCTGAAATTCCCTGTGACAAAATGCGCTGCATGAACGTTTGTGGCTTGAGGCACAATAAATTTAACAATTAGACATCATGAGGCCAACTAGTTGGACAAAAAAAGCGAAAAAATTGTCTACAAAATCACCAGAAACTTCGAGAAAACGAGAAGCGGCCGCCATTGTTTTCATGTTCAAAATCGGCGCTTTCGCTACTAGAGGTCTATTGATAATAGTCCCCTAGTAGCGTAGCCAATCAGACTGCAGCATTGGCATAGTCCACTTTTGGGTGATACTAAAGACCGATGGTCACCACGCAAATGTGTCCCTCAAAGAAATGCCATGTCATTTTCCTGGTGATTTCAATACACTTCTTCTTATAAAGTATAATTGCATTTTAGAGCGGTTTTCACATGACTGTCGTGAAAACAATTGCAATTGAGCAATCACTAGCCAATCAGAATCGAGAGAAATCATAACTTGCTCCTAAATGGCTTTTTTCTTAGCCAATTGCAAGCCGAACCAATTACTAAGTAATTACACAATTGTTTTTACTACAGAATTTGATTGGCTGAGAAAAACGAGTAGCCAATGAGAACACAAAGCAATCGCAATGACATAACAAGTCTTGACAGTCATGTGAAATCCGCTCTAATGTAAGGTGTGGGGAAAGGTTCAAGGGTCTTGGGCAAAATAGATGTCATTTCGTCTGCTTTTAAGTTACGTACATGTATTATATATCATCAAGAGTGGATTACCAAGAGTTTCCGTATTTACTATGTACGCCCGAATCACATTCAGAAAAGTGTCTACTTTTAGAACTAGGATGCTCGCGAAAATTCGTCATCCACAGGGTTCCCACTTTCTCGCCACGCGAACAGTTATGAGATCCAGCCTAAAATTAAATCGCAGATCAATGGAAAAACCGTTAAAATCGCAAAGATAAGGTAGGATATTCTCTATTTTGTTGTGTATTGGGTATATGAGCATTCGAGCCTGAGCATTCGAATACTTTCGCGCGCGAAACTCAAATCGAAAATAGACACTTTTCTGACTGTGATGTGGACAAATACAGTAGGGAAAGATTCTAACTCTTGTTAATCCAGTCTTGATATCATTTTAAAGCTTTTGAAAGTAGAACACAAATACGATATTTTTAGTAATTATTAATAAATTATTAATAAAATCAATAATTATTTGTCAAAAACTGATTATGTGTATTTATTTGTATTACGGTACTAAAATACAGGGTAGATGCTAATAGCTGTAATACAGAGCGTAGGAAGCTGAAATTTAGTAGAGTGATTGCTTGGCCCAGTAGAATTCACCGATTCCGCATTCATTGTTATACCCTAGTTACTGTTGCTACGTCGGACAAGCCAAATTTTATCTTTGGCATAGAGCGCGGAAAAGACACCGATTGCAGGGAGGTGTTAGAAGTTGTTGCATGCAATTTGGATTTTATATTTTTATCTTGAAAAGCTGAATAATTATTGAAAAATCTTCGATATTCAAGTTTGTTGCTCGGACATTTTGAATTCCGTAGGGAAACTTCCTCTTGTTTGCTATGAGTGGGCGGAGTTATCGTCAAAATAGGGATCGGCCTATTACTTTACGCTAAGTATTTTGTTGATATGTTCAATATTTTCGCAACGATTTCACTTCGCGTTTGCAGAGGTTATGTGGTGTTTTGCACGGCTTGCCTACTCAACAAAATGGCGGCGGAACCTTGGGGTTAAATTTAAAATACATTTTCCCGTAGATTATCCCTGCATATATTTATGGGGATTTCCCTCGGTAGATGGCTCTCTGCAAGTAGACGGGCTTCTAAAATATTTGGCCGGACTATTTCCTCCTCAGGGACATACACGCATATGACTGCAAGCTTTTCGTTCAAGCGCCGAATCGGATACGCCCTGCTTCAGGTAGATATGTGCTTATACGACTGTCACGTTCCCATGTTACCAGATTTTACCAGGTTAAATTTGCGAGCCATACACTGCAGCAAACAGGTACGCACCGGTTTTGCGGGTGCATTTAAATGGCTCCCGACCATGTGCTAGTCAAACCATGTGTTTCCTAGTGAATCTTGCCTCAGAAAAGAAAATATTTTTGTTTGTGGTATAAGAAATAGCTCATCGAAAATTTCGCCAAAAATTTGACACTTATTGCCAACGGGTGAATTTGTACCTAGAACACCTGTTTACACGTATCATGCACATTTTGTTACACATTGCAGTGTTTACACGGGTCCGTGCAACATTTTGATCGCTTTCTAACATGAACTCGCCTAAAATGGGCCAGTTTCCAGACCGTGGAACTGTGCAAAAACTTGCACGGTCCCGGAAAACGGAACCGTACTGGTCAAAAATTTTACCTGCTTTTTGTGGGTCCCAAACTTGCACACTTTGCCGTGCAAAATTCGTCCAGTTCCGCCGGACCCGTGTGAACAGAAGCCATAAGTGGGCGAGAGTTCGCCGGTTCAAAATTTGTCCGGACCCGTGTTACCGGGGTCTCAGAAGGGTCATGGGGATGCGTTTTCTGGAGGGTCAGTCGAGGAGGTTCAAAAATACAGGCAGCACTCACCAATCATAAAATAAATTCTTGAGTACCGATTATCATTTTTTCAGATTTATGCGCCAACAATGTTTATCGTGGCTCTGTCGTGGTTGTCGTTCTGGGTTTCAAAAGACGCGGTACCTGCACGAATAACACTTGGCGTGACAACCATACTAATTATTGTCACGCTAGTTGGTTCATTCAGGTCACAAGTACCCAAGGTTAGTCTAAATAGTCATGCAATACATCACGTCAAGCTTTTCGTGCTGCTGTCACGCTATTTGGGGTCTTGCAGGAGTAGATCTCAAGTATGAAACTTGATTGATGTGGATTCTAACTTTCTAACTATAACATTTAGGAAGTGAAAGTAGATCTCCTTATAAAAAGTACTGATATTGGCGAATTTTGTAGAAATGCGTTTGAATATTGAGCGCGAAAACGCTGACTGCAATTCGTCTAAATACTGGAATTATGACAGCTAGTATCGTTTTTCGTGTAAGCAGCTGTAAGCACTGCACCATGTATGGTCACTCCCAGCGTCCTAGTGGTTCTTCAGCGTCCTTCTGGTTCCGGTTAGTGTAGTGCTCGTGAGAGACGGGACCTAATGGGTTTACGTCAACATCCGAGAAGACACGAAGGTTTAACCTTTGTGGATGTTTTAGAAAATGAAGCACCCCATCCACAGTTATTTAAAATTAAAAACACCTTTAGCGTTGGTCTGGCCAAGATTCGATCCCTACGACCTACCACTCGAACCTATCAGTTGAACTAACCCAGAGGCGGTCACGTTAATTATTGTATCATTCTATTCAAGTGTACGGTAGTATCACTGGTACTTATTATTTTAATTCTGTTTAGGTGTCGTACATCAAAGCCATTGATGTATTTTTCATCGTCTCGTTCATGTTTGTGTTCGGTGCCCAGATGGAGTTCATTTCGGTACTTCTGCACAGCGGTGTTAAAGATCTACGGCGGAGAAACAAGCGTGAAGATCGGGAAGACACGATTCCTCTCCGAGCCACAGAAGTAGGTGCAACACCGTATAAGCGTGCCCCCGATAAGTTCCCCGCCTCGTCACAAGCAACGCATTCGAGACTAAAATATATTTACTATAAATTAACTAGAGGCTGAGGAGGTTTGTGTTATCTGCCGAAGCGAAGCTGAGTATTTTCCTCTTCGTATTCAATTCAAATAGCCATGTTGATGTTTAGATATCCTGAGCAATGGTCTCTCGGCAAAAAGCATAGCAGACTCAACGAGAATATTGGCTAAATTGGCTTTTGCCTTCGAAATGAAACAAGATGGCGGCCAAACCTATCGGCTTGCGTTATGACGTCATTAGAGTGCATCAATCCTAATGTGTGGAGTTTGACGTCACGAACTGCGCGCCAACATGCTTTCGCTGTGTACTCTTAGCCATCAGAATCGAGATAGTGGCATGGCTGAATAATAATGATGATTCTCTCACCACATCCTGAGCCCGCAGGAATAACGATGCAGGATTAATGTTTGTTCTTTCAGAGCGAGGGCGAAAAAAAGATAGACCCTGGCTGTTGCACAACTGCCGTTCACAAGAGGAAGCCTTCAAAGTCGAATCAGCTCTCCAGTGGCTGCGATTTCGCCATGGAGATAAAGCATCCAAACATCGATGTAATCGATAGAATTGCGCGAGTTTTGTTTCCAGTCGCCTATGTGCTTTTTCTTGTGGCCTACTTTCTGTACTTCCGGTTACTTGAATCGCACAACAAAGCAACGGAACCTGTTCTGCATTGACAATCAACTTCGACTACGAATTAGATGACTTCGATTTAAACTTCATTTTTGATTTGACTAAATATTCTAGATAGAATCCCATGCTATGACTCGCGCGCTGATTGGCTGAAATCGAGGGAGTTTTTTTTGTGGAAAAATAAATTCAATGAAAACACAGGACATTCACGAAATTTAATTTCAACACGACAAATTTACAATTTATCAAGCGAGAAAGCGAGAACAATTACTTTCTGAAGTTTTAAACTCTGTCAAACACTGTATGAAACGTCTTTTCGTCAACGAAGACGCTACGCTACCATTTTCCTGAATTTGAAAAGTTTGGCAATGGCTTTCTTGGCGCGCGTACGCCTTTTTTTGTAAATTATTAAATCAATAAAACCTCCGGCATGGGATTCAAAGAAAAATCGATATCGCCCTTGTCATTCCACAACTCGGGCGATATCGATTTTTCGCGTGAGATTTATTGTGGAATTCCTGAGTCGGGTAATGGATTTACCTATAGAATCCTATGATATCTCTTTTTTGTGTAAATTGAGGACGAGATATCATAGGATTCAAGTCTATTCAAAGCGTTCAGTCGGTAGATTCCGCCGAAAATAGCACTCAAAAAGGCGATATCGCCCTCGTCGCTGCTGCTTTTCGTGCTATTTTCTTAGCGGAATCTAGCCTCCTGAAGCTTTGAATAATCCTATAGTATTGTATTGGCCAGCATCAAGCCAGTGACTAACTAATAAGGCAATGATAAAGAAAGAATTTGCCAACAGAGGATGGCTAGTTTGGGCGTTATTCTTATGTAGGGATATCGCATCGAGTTGGTTAATAATCGACTTTAATGGACGTCCGGTGTACAAAAGGGACCCCGTCGATCCCGAGAGTAAGAGGGGAACCCACAGCGGGACGACCTGTCTTTGGATTTCACGGGTCGCAGCGGCAGTTGACGGGTCGGCCCAGGTCGAGTGTATTGGACATATCTGAAAAAACCTGACATATACCTGCACCATCGACCAAAAGACCTGACGTATAACTCCAGTATCAGCCAAAACACCTGACGTATATCTTCAGTATCAGCAAAAAACCTGACATATACCTCCTCTTATCTCTCTTTCCCTCCTCCTCCTCCTTGTTTGTCACTAGCCAAAGACGTGACGTATAACTCAAGTATTAGACAAAAGACCTGGCATATAACTCCGGTGTCAGCCAAAAGACCCATGACATATAACTGCAGTATCAGCAAAACGACTAGTGACATATAAATCCAGTATCAGTCAACAGACCTGACATATAACTCCAGTATTAGCCAAAAGACTTGACATAACTCCAGTATCAGCGAAACCACTTCGCATATAACTCCAGTAATATGCCGTTTTCTGAAGGTCCCATCATTTTATAGATGGCTTTTTAAAAAAGAATTCGATGAAGAAATGACAGAAACGGCTGTAGTTTTGTCGGTTTTGTCAGTCTGGCGAGTGGAAAAACACCTCCGGCCAAAGCCATGACCATAAGTTTACGATATCATTATGGTAATTAGTTTTCGACCAATGAAAGCGCGCGTAGTATCGCAGTTATTTCATGACCAGACATAGGAAAACAAAATCCTGTTTGGCATGTCTGAAACGCCTGTTTTCCTCTGCGTCTGCTCGCATACCCACTCCATCGGAGTTCATACACGGTCCGGTATCGATAAAAATCGGGTGCTCCGAGTGGCTCGCGTGCGGTCCGGAATCCTGCACCAAGCGCCTACTGCGCAAGCGCCTACTGCGCACGCGCCTACTGCGCAAGCGCCTACTGCGCAAGCGCCAAGCGTTAAAGTGCATATCTCCCCTAGCTTGAGCCAAATTAGACAAAAGGTCGAGAAAGCGATGTTTACGATCCCCAAAATATATTTTCATTTGAAAAACCCTGATTGTTTTTAATCGATCTTAGAATATTTTGGTTTGCGCAAATGATTTAGGCCTGGGCGCGACGTTCCGGAGTATTGACTACCTTTCGCGCGAATTTGTAATTATGACAGCGAAGGTATTGTTCAAAACAATGCCTCCGGCACGTCACTAGTCACTCGGCCTTTACCGGACCAGGGGCACAGGGCACCCATTAGGCGGAAATTCGCGAAATTTCAACGAGCGTACACGGCGCTGCTTTTATCGGATTCGCTCATATGACATATCATATTGAGGCTTAAGACGTGTAGAATCCACAAAACTTGCGTCAAATTAATACAACGGATAATGGAAAACCCGCGCCCTCATCTCTATAGCACACGTGCGCGCGATAAAAAACTATTTCGAGCGTCCTTAAGGCGAGGTAAAACGTGTTTTTCCACCTGACCAAACAACTTGTCTCGAAACAAATAAAAAATTTACTGCGAACCAAATTTACTTCGCGGTGGTAAAACGAGCAACAACGAGAAGTTTTGTTGCAAAAAGTAGAACGGGCTTCTACTTTCTGCAACACTATTTTCCAACTTGCAACATGCCGATTTGTTGCAAGACAAGTTGTTTGGTCAGGTGGTAAAACGCACAGCATCGCTCTTCAAATCGTTTTGCAACAATGTTGCGAGACAAGTTGAGCGTTTTTGTTGCCCGTTTTACCTCGCCTTTATATCGAGACATGGCAGAAAAAGGTAATCCCTTCATGCTGACTTATGAGTCGACTTACCTGGCATATCCAGAGGACAAGGACTTGAGCTCATCATAGAAGTCAATAATGATTTCACTCAAGGAAGGAGGTACTTGAGCATGACTCGCGACTCGTCAATATACACAACATCTTGCTGTTCGCCTCTCCTACCCTGGAAATCAACACATCGAATTTCAGTCTTCATAACCTAGAGTTTCACCTACATTTTCTTCCATTATTACCGAGATCTTATGACAAGCTGCAAAGAAGCTGCTTACTAATGAATACATTCTTATTCTCGTACCCAGAGCTCCCCAGCTCGTCTGCTCGCAGGGGAGACTCTGGGGTACATATAAGGACGCATGCGTGACAAGAAAATGGTGGTTTTATGCCTCACAATTACTTTTATAGCATCAAATCGAAGGAATAGGTTGAAAAGACGACTAGGAAACGATTGCCAGTGATATTTTGACAGATACGTTTTTATAAAGCGAGATTACGCTACTTTTATGTACGCGTGCGCGCCATTTCAGCCAATCAGCGAAGGCCGTCAAATGGATGTCACCAGAGCCTCCCCTGCGAGGCGACGAATGAATGACTGACAGAATGAATGAATGAATGAATTGATCCACAAACATAGGATGTAACAAAAAAATGCAACAAAAGATTGCATCACCATATTCGATTTAGCGCAGCTGAACCATTTTTTACGTCTGTACTGTTTGACACGTCATGTTTGAAACTCATAGTTTAGGAAAACGTTTGCTGTTTCTTGCTTTACTTGACTGATCACTTGGACGAATCAAAATGTCTCTACTCTATTGCGCTATTCACTGTTTATCAGTATTGCCATTGTAATGGAAACATGCCAACCGTAGATTGAATAGCGCCCTTTGTTCTGTGAGCCAATCGATCTCTGGTTGGCACATTAATAACAATGGATGACGTCAGCGTGAACAGCGCTATTCTCAAATAGTAGCAGTCACAATGAAAATGAGTCAAGGAGCCTTCTCACCTGACAGAGGGTCAACATTTTGCCCATGTACTCTTCGGGGAACACAAGGGTACCCAACACATATGGTTCCTGGTACTCGATAACGCGCCCAGGGTCCGGCAACTGATTGATGAAAACAGTCAAAAGGAAAGAGTCCATTAGTAAGAGCAAGAAGCCCTTACAAAGCGGATTTCAGATGAGCGTCGAAAACTAAACGCAAAGTAAATACGCCTAGCCAATCAGAAACAAAACCCATTGGACAACCAACCAATCAGAAACGAAACCCATTCAACAACAAACCAATCAGAAACGAAACCCATTGGACAACTAACCAATCAAGGGACGAAGAAAGTACGACTTGCGTTTAGTCCCTAAAAGAGCCTTTAGCGCGGGTTTCAGATGAGTGTCGGAAACTAAGACACACTTAAGTAAATACACTTAGCCAATCAGAAGCGAAATAATTCAACAACTGACCAATCAGGGGACGAAGAAAGTACGACTTGCGTTTAGTCCCTAAAAGAGCCTTTAGCGCGGGTTTCAGATGAGTGTCGGAAACTAAGACACACTTAAGTAAATACACTTAGCCAATCAGAAGCGAAATAATTCAACAACTGGCCAATCAGAGGACGAAGTAAGTACGACTTGCGTTTAGTCGTAACCCAAGAAAACAAGAGACACTGTGTTTTTTCGCATTCTGATTGGCTGACTTAACAAAGACTCAAGATATCAACCAATATGAAAGATTGATTGATTTCTAACCACAGTAATCTGAAATCCGCTTTATTAGGGCTCTCCCCAAAAGCGTCAGGAAAATATTTTTTACTCGCAGTTAAGAGGGAAGTCAGTCATCAACGCTTTTTTGCTGCCCGAAAAGTTTATTTTCGAGACAAATTCAAATCGGCCGCGTTGCAACCGATTTGCCTCATTTTTGGTGTGTAGCTTTCATTCGATATGCCCTTTCGAAATCAAGGGACAAATATCGCTCATTCGAATTTTTTTTTGTGTGACGTCATTACTTTAGGACTCTATTTGCAATTCACAGAGCCGACCCGAATCTGATTTTTTCTCCGGTATCAGAATTTCCAAAAATCCGTTTGCGTCTTGTTCCATTAATAGTCTAATAAAGTAAAACAGTGAGTCTAGAGCCGATTTCACACGACTGTGTGGTAAACCAAACGCAATGCAAGTACACCAATTCTGAACAAAAACGTATAGGAGTAAACGCACAGTATGTGTTAATTACTAACGACACTCATCTGAAATACTCTTTATTCAAATATAGGTAAACCCTTGCGAGCTCGAACACACTCTCATGAGCTGGAAATATGAGCGCGCAAACAAACTATGTACTACGACTATAAGACTTTCTCTCGATTTACGGACGTTCGCCAAAGGAGGGACTGCAAGCAGTGAAAGCTCGAATGCATTATTGAAGCGTTCAGTTATAGCAAATGAACATAACGCCATTTAAACCAATTCACTACCATGGAGAACACAGTTGTCTCCGTGGCGCAATCGGTTAGCGCGTTCGGCTGTTAACCGAAAGGTTGGTGGTTCAAGCCCACCCGGGGACTGCATTGTGTTTTTTTTTCTTTTTACTTCCTTACCTCAATTGGATTAAGAACTTCAATTTCTTTGTTTTCTTTATGTAAAATGGCTGAAATGAATTAACGTATAAAGTTTTATAATATAGCTACGATGTAACGCACTCTCTGATTGGTCCAAATCTATGCTCTATTTCAACGATAAAGTAATAGTTCTCTCCCGCTTTATCATAAAAGCATTAGAGCAAAACTTTATATGTCTTTATCGGCGAATAGAGCACTTGTGATGTTGGGAGAGACACTCGAAACATTTTAACATTTTACAATGTTCTCGTGTCTCTCCCAACAATCCGCCGTTTAAGTCATGAAAGTTGTGCTCTAATGCTTAATAGATTCTGTACTCTTGCAATACGCTCAGCCGAACAGAAAAACATTTCCAATGTACCACTAAAAACGATATGGAGGAGGGCCTGCCAGTAACCTCAAAATAGCCCCGACAATAAAACGATGTGAAGAGACTTCTACATACCTGCCAACCTTGGACAAGTGAAAACCGGGAGCCATAGGGGAAAGTGTTGTCATAACCTTGTCTCACCCCCCTCCCCCCCCCCCCCCCGCCAAAAAAAAACGTTGCTCGCTTAAAATCTTTAGGTTTTAATGCAGAAATTGACTGAGCGAGTTGATTTCCCGGGAGATTTACGGTGAAAACCGGGAGACCGGGAGATTTGACTTAAAACCGGGAGTCTCCCGCGTAAACCGGGAGAGTTGGCAGGTACGTATGCTTCTAGTAGGCGCCACGTGCGACGCTAACACAGGGTTCGTAACGCTTTCTGAATGTCCCGAGGGAAATACATTTTAAGAAGATCGATCAAGAACGTAATCCATTTGAAAATCGAGTAACAATTAGAAAAAAAATTATTGGAACAAAATAATTTACATCATAGTGTGGGACTCCTGTCTTACTGGTTTTGATATCTGGGGAGGGGAGGGGGGGGGGGGGGGGGGAGCGGACCAACGTGGTATGAATTTATTAACTGCTAGTCAAAATTCACTAGAAAAAGCAAATATACGAAACTGGCTGTATGCCCAAGTGATCGCAGTCTGTTTGGCCCATTTAGTCACTAAAACAGTGTTTTCACACCCTTAAATGTGGACCTTTTTGTCGGCGGGGGGTGCTTGAGCACTCCCGTTCCCCCCCCCCCCAGTTCACAATCATCATCTTTATTATTTTAACATTTAACACGGACAAACATCAGGTAGTACAAAATATCTAATTCAGTTTGAAAGGCAGAGCTCCTTCGTCGTCAGCTCGTTGTTCTGACGTATTTTCTCGCATAGAGGGCACAGGGAGCCCAAAAGGGTGGCTACTATTTAGTGCAACACAAATAACACACAAACCTCTGTATGGAACACTCGGAGACGTAATGATCACGCTAGCATCAAACTCCTAAAAAAGAAATGAAGCAGTGCATATATTATTTGATGTGGAAAATGGGCTCTACCCCGGTGTAAGACTATGTGCATTGTGCACAAGTTGCGTCGCAAAGCTTCTTTTTTTTTTTTGAACGAATCATGGTAATGGTTCTTACACCGCCACCGGGGATAACCCGGAAAAGGACTAGGTATATTTTATCTCCAACTGCTTCTAGGTTTTGTTGTTCCGATCTTTTATTTCGACATCGTTACGCGTAATAAATGACAATGTCGCCGAAGCCGACGTGATTATTTACTAAATAAACTCCTTCTGGCGGCTGTAATATCGGCGGATAATGTCCAAGGATGAAAAATGGTACGAAAAATGAACAGTTGGCCGAGAAGCGAAGCTTCGAGGGCAACTGTGAAATTTTGAGGACCATTTTTCATCCGCGGACATTATCCGCCGATATTACAGCAAGCCAAGAAGGGGTTCATTTATTTTATATCCCAGCGACTTCACTGAAAACTCGAGAGTGAAAAAAACATTGTGAACGTGAGAAAACCACTAAACTGCAAAAGGCAAATCGTAAGCGGTGATTGGCTAAGATATTTTTATTCGAGCTGTGATTGGTTGACACAAAAAACTGTCAATCAAACCCTAACGTGGGGCTAGAAGAAATCAGAGCGAATTCACAAAACAAATTTACAACGCACAAGTTCTAGTGCTTTCCCGAGTGCTTTTCTACAGAAATCTAGCCCAGATTCCGGGTTTTCAGGTCTAATTCCTTGCCGGACTGTTAATTAATTGTTCTGCTGTGAACTGAAGTATAAATTCCAGCCGTGAAATGCAGAGTTTGAAAAATTTAGCGCAGCTGATCGAACTTGGAAGTCGGCTTGCTGGACTACACTCGAAGTGGTTGGATTTTGGTGGAGCTGATTGCAAGTTGTTTTTCTATTTGCCAAGCTATGACAAAATGGTAAGTTTAAAAACAATTCTTTTATCGTCATTTTGCTCTTTTTTGTTTAGTTCTTTCATTTTTTTCGCGATGTCAAACCGAATTAACTTGGATTGAAACAACAACAAAAAACTAACAACTTTGTAAACCATTCACGGCCTGTTTGGTTGACTTTTTTGTGTTTTCCGGTGTCGCCTCAGCCACCAATTTCCGTATTTCATCAACATTCTTAGACAAAAACCTTGGTTGCTTGTTTTCCATTACTTTTTTAACAGAAAATATCCAGTTTTTTTTGAAAAACATTTCTCCCAGGACGGATATCACTTCCGACGGACAATATCGTCTGATATCTGTCCTGTGAAAATGCACCACGTGATAGTAGGGTCAGGGCCCGTGGTTTGATGCGCTGGTGCGGAAACGCATAATTTTGCTTTCTCCGCATAATGCACATAATCCGTCAAATCCCGCATAATCACGCACAATTTCCCAAACTTTTGTGAAAAACATCAAAAAGGCATCATTACTTGGTGAATTTCAAACTTTCTTTCCTATTTACATTTCTTCTGAAATCGTCTGTCCAGGTCCCCGGTCTGTCCAACGTCAAAACAACTCAATAGAAATGAGAATAACAAAGAGTTCTATGCTAATAGCGTCGCGCGCTGGGAACTGATATCGAAAAGCAATAAAACGTGCCTAATTGGCTGAGCAAGATAGATTCAAACACGCTTGCGCTTTGCATATTTACAAGTAAAAGCAAGGCGGAACAGAACGCTAACCGCCCATAAAAACGTTCGGCTTTATGCAGTTCACATTGATCACATACAGACAACAATTTCATTTCACAAACAACAATGCGAAAAATACCAGGCACACGAACAGCTCCCTCGATAACAAAAATAAAACACTGACAGAATAACGTGGCCCGTTTTCGGTTTTATAAAAGCTCTTACACTACCTCCGACAGATCGCTTTCGCGATGAGGATTAATTTTGATAATTACGTGCAGAACGACGGCAAACAAGCGCAACGATGTTTGTGATGAGAGATCGGTAATGATAGCTCTTGTGACCGTTTAGCTCTTGTGGCCGTTTAGTTCATGGTTGGATAGGAGTGCGTTGCTACGATCCTTGCGGTATGAAAAAAGTGTGCCTTGGTCTGAGACAAGTAAACGAAAGAAGACCAAACTTAATAATCTTTACTACCGTGTAACGGACGTTACGGGTAGTTGGTAACGCTTTTTTTTGTAAGAAAGTAATAAGCTTTATTAAAAGCGAAAACACACGTCTCCCTGGAAGAAAACGTAGCGTCATAACGTTAGTAAAGCGAGGCGATTGGAACTCATCACAGAGCATTTTATAGACAAACAAAAGTTGTTAAAGTTAAATAGCAGCTATCTCCATGTAACAAAACAGACGAAAAGAGCAAAATATGTTACGGCATTTGTAAAAAAAACTAGCTGATGCGAGTGAAAAATTCACGGTGTGTAAGGGGGAAATTTATTTTACTAAGTGTTCTCTGTTTAAAAAAAACGGAAAAGAAAAAGAAAATCACAATGGCCATATGGATGTGGGGAGGGGTTCATGATTTCCCCCTTCCATAAACTGCTCGATTTACATTTACTAATAACCTCCCATCAGCATGAGTACCCCGTCCCACCATGCCGAAATGAATGAAGTGAGCCCAAAAGGATTTTTTTGCATTGGTCTCCCTGATTTTGGTGCGACAAAATCACGAGCGTGTCCGTCTCTCAAATCGGTCAAAGAACCCGTGAAAATCGAAACCTAATTTGACTTCGGAATTGTTTGTATGTTTATTATATCTCAGCGAGGGTAGAGAAGAAACAGGTCAAGTAAAAATGTTCTAAGGACTAATAATTTTTTTTAGTTTATATTATTTATATTTTTTTTGGCTTTGTCCCTCACTTAAAAAATAGCTTGAATTAACACTTTAGCCCAACGTGAATCTTTTCCAACAAAAACATGCCCACTGGAGGGATTTCCTCCTTCTCTTCGGGATTGTGTCCTTCGTTTTGCGATAGAGCCGTCAGGATTTATACTTAGAAAATATTAGCGGAGCTCCTGCGCGGGCCCAAGGCCCGCACCATACCTAAGGGAAAAACGTATAGTATACTATCGAGTTGATTTCTGAACTTCACGGGCATTATGGATCATTTTGATGACGTAAAGGCACGTGACTTTGATGTAGAGTTCCTCTCATGGTCTTTGAAACTTTGTCAAAGTTTGGCTTCTATAGAAGCTACCCTTCGGGAGATATGATTTTTTCTTTATTTTCTGGTATTAAACCTATAGCGTACGCCGTCCGTCGTCCGTGTACACATGGGAACAGTGTGGTATGCAAAGAAAAAATTATATCTCCTCAAGGGAGTAGCAGGGACATTTGCATACGCATGCGCGGCTTAGATTTATTGAACTCCCTCATGCCTCGGAGAAGGGTCATGACAGCTCAATGTTTACGGGATTTGACCGTGATATGTGGAACGAAATTGAAATGAATTACTCCAGAATTCGCCTAAAGGTTTTATCGATGTCTTTGCTGTCTATTCTATGGAAAGGAACATGCAATAGGTTCGAGTTGTTATCATGGGACGTTCAAAGAAACTCAAGCTTCGTGTGTCAACGTCATTCCTAAATGGAGGAATGCTCACCATGAATAATTTAACGATATTTTTGATAATATTACTTCAAATTGACCTAAAAACATTCAAAATATCTAAACTATCAAGACTACTAGTCAGGATAAGGGTTAATACATCGTTTTAGTATATTTTTATAGTATATGCCTCGTTCTATTAAAGATTAATACTATTAAGGTACGTAATCAATAAAACGAGCTGTCCGAACCAGCGAATTCACTCATAGCGTAGTGGTTAGGGTAAGGGTATAGTAACTGGAAAGTTACAGGTTCGAACCCTGATGATTTTCATAATTATTTTTTTCATTCTGTAGGTGAGCGCTTGTTTAGAAAAAAATTCTAAGTGTCAGTGAGCATTCCTCGATTTAGGCGTGTGTTTCGTCAATATCGCTGCCATGTTGTCTTGTTACATCCCGTAATTGGAGGTTGCTTGCTCATTTTAAAGGAGAACCTGAATCATTTCACATACGGTAAGTTTCTCTATGGTAAGCATTGGGCATGTTTTGAAGTCAATCTTGATAATTCGCGTTTGCGATTGTCGAGAACACCAGTGAAAATTCTGTTTAATTTCAGTTTACAAGTAAATTATAATGCTCCGAGCCACTAAAATTCCAACAAGGCCATTTGTCCATCTTAAATATTTGTTGATTGTTCTCAACTAACCAAGGGTATCACCAAGAAACGATTAAACTAGCCATGAAAATTCGCTGATCATATGAATTATACTATTGAACTCAAATGACTATTGAACCTGTTCAAATTATGCGTAACACTCTTGAAGCCGATACCACCACAGAATGACAAGTATATCGTATTTATGTATCTGAATGATGTCGCAATACTATAAGGTTGTTGAGAGTGCAGATTAAACAGAGATCGCTTTGAGTTAAATACGTAATAAATAACAATATTTCGCCATCACTTTTTCTTGCATAATTTGCAATGGTGGCCTCCTCTTTTATGTGCTACAGAAAAATATCGAGCTCATTTCTCCATCTTAGTTTTAGCATGATTTTAACCAGTAATGATCCAGCTGTTAATTTGTTAACATTTTCTTGTGTTCAAAATTCGCTAACATAACTAAAACTTTTTTTCATTGTAGTACTTTTGTGATTTTTGTTGCACGTGCAGGTCTTTAACGACTTTTAGTATCAGTAATGCTGACATATTTCATCCATCTTTTTTCCAGATCTTCTGAATTGTAACAGGGGCATTTTCACACCATCAATGTTGTGATTGTAACTGTGACAGAATATGCAACTAAAGGGATGGCCTCTAGGCAGGATAGGGGTTGGGTGTTTTGAGTGAATACCTTCTTTGTAATTGGAAGTGTTTCTCTAGCGTCTTAAAAATGACTTGTTCTGCCAAGAAATAAACTCAATAAACATTTCCATTTGTCGTTCGTCGTAAATTTTGTAATATTGATTGTGGCAGTCGTCCAGTACTATAAACCTCGATGGGTGGGCGAGGGGGTCTTCAAGGTTTTAAAAATTTTTATGTATACTATCATAAATTACGTTTTCTTCTGAATTCAGCAATGGCTTTTTTGTGGTAGTATATCGTATGCTGTTCAAGATGCATGCTATCATCGCCGTTTGAAACAATTCCGTAACACTGCTCCTAACATGGCTAAAAGTGGAGTCAGAACATGTCCTGTCGACATCTCGTTTGTTGCACACAGAACACTAGAGCTTATCGTAGAAATATTTTGAATTACAAAATAAAGAAAACAAGAAAAGTGCGAGCTGAAAACTTCAATTCCGACTAAAACAATGGAAATTGGCGATTATAGCGCCCGGAATCACATTGAATTGGTCAGCGGGTTCGTGCATGCGCAGTGCAGAAGTCCCTGCTACTCCTCAAGGGAACATGCTAAGACAACCATACTTGGGATATTTTGTCTATGCCACAAGGGGGGTGCTGTAACATGGACACGTGATATGACGTCATCGATGACGTCATCTATGCTTGAAAAATCAATATCTCGTGAAGGGAAGACTCTAAGACAACAAAACTTGGGTAGTGTAGTCTAGGTCACCAGATGAACGAAATGAAGTGGTCACGTGATATGACGTCATCCATGACGTCATCTACGCTTGAAAAATGAATATCTCATGAAAGGAAGGCTCTAAACCAACCGAACTTGGGTAATTTAATCCAGGTCACCAGATGAGCGAAATGAAGTGGTCACGTGATGTGACGTCATCGATGACGTCATCTGTGCTTGAAAAATCAACATCTCGTGAAGGGAAGACTCTAAAACAACCAAACTTTGGTAGTGTAGTCTAGGTCACCAGATGAGCGAAATGAGGAGGTCACGTGATATGACGTCATCGACGACGTCATCTAGGCTTGAAAATTAATATCTCGTGAAGGGAAGACTCTCAAACAACCAAACTTTGGTAGTGTAGTCTAGGTCACTAGATGAGCGAAATGAAGTGATCACGTGATATGACGTCATCGATGACGTCATCTATGCTTGAAAAATTAATATCTCGTGAAGGGAAGACTCTAAAGCAACCATGTAAACCATGTACACATGGGAATCCCTTTCATTCACACAGAAATTTTATAACCAGGAGCTCCGCTTTTAGCCAGTGGCTAAATCTATATATTATTCATGACTTTCACGGACTTTGTTTTCTAAATGTGTCATTTCGACTTAGCATGACTTAGCGCGTGCTCCGAGGGAAGCAAGGTAGTGTGTACGTTTGTTGAAACTTGAATGAAAATTTTTCTCAGCTCAAATTTTTCAAGTTAGAGTTATCCTGCACATTCCTGTATGAAATCTGTAAGAGAACCATTTAGGTTTCAATGGCTTTGGTGCTTTCGGCTGCGCGAACTGAGTTCTTTTTAGCTTCTGTGGGAGATTTTCAACATGGCGGCGATGGCGGCTTTGTCCCTCGCTTAAAGTGCCACTATTATCAAGTTTGAAAATTGTTTACTTTATGCCTTATTTGAAAGAGCTGAGGCTCAGAAGAAATATGCTTCTTTCCGTTTTCAAAAATCTTTTTTGGTTCCGAAGATATTAGAGTTTGAAATTTGGCCGCCATTGCTCCAAAGTGTGACTTGATGACGTCACACTCTCAACAAACAAAGTGGTGAATTATTTGATGGTCTATATTTTTGTTGGATTTTCATCAAATCCTATCAAATTTGCCACGGTTATTGAACTCACTCTTCCTGATAATTTTGTTTACCTTAATTGGTTGCCATGGCAACAGCCTTTGTTCCAGACCATCCCTATCCAAAATTCTAGATGAGGCTATGTCTTTTGAAGAAATCAAATGTAACCTACATTGCCATGCCCACTTATCTTATTTAGTAGTAGCTCGCTTTTAGTAACAAGCAAATTGGTTAATTCTGAAATCTGGGAGGGTAAAATCGGGAAATCCTAAAATCGTCTGGGGAGCCTGGGAGCCAGGGAGTTGCCATGGCAACCCTGATTGATGAGTCACATCACTCTGTTCGAGTCAAGTATTCATTCTGCCAAGTTTGAGCACTCTAACTTCAAGAGGTATAGAGATATACCTCTTTTTAGTATTTAGGCATTGATCAAGTTGAGAGTGTGACGTCATCACCCATGCTAATTTGCATATCGTTCTTACCTTCATAACTTCTGAACGAAAACAGCTATCAAAAAACGGAAAAACGGCATTGTTCTAGTTTTGCAAAGCTGCCTAACATATGGAGAATTGGCAAAGATTGGAGACCCTAATTTTTGATAATAGTGGCACTTTAAAAAATCGCTTGAATTAGAACTTTGCCCAGGGTGAATCTTTTCCAATAAAAACACGCCCACGGTCCAGATTTCCAGCTTCTCTTTAGGTTTACGAACTTTTTGGCGGCACAGCTTCAGGGCTGAGCGGAGCGAGTGCGGACACCATTTGGCTTAATATAAATATACGGTATTAATATATAGATATTGCGCAATCCCACATAATTTCGTATTTGTAGCGCTTATTTTAGAATTTTTAGCGCATAATTTCAGAAAAAATCCCGCAAAATTTCAGAAAAAGTCACGCATCAAACCTATATATATTCAATTTGACGTGCCAATTTAAGTGTGCAACTGACCAAAATAGGCCAGGTTCGAATTACGCTCCAATGCTTACAAGACAAAAGCCTCAAATCGAGGCTTTCTCCATTTTCTAATACTTTTACAGTAATTTCAGAAGAAAGCCTTGACTTGAGGTTATTGTTTGTAGGCATTGGAGCGTAATTCGAACATGGCCTATTGGCATACATCTTCCATGCATCACCCTTAATAAATTCAGAAGGGGTGCCAAAAAAAAGGACACCAAGGGGGTAGGTAAGGAGAAGTTTGTCAAATTGTCATAATATATTCAGTGTGATGTGTCAATTTAAGTGTGCAAATGAGAAAATTTGGCACATTTCCTCCATGGAACACACCTAACAGATCCAGGAGGAGTGCCAAGAAATCGGACATCAAGGGGGGGAGGGGAATTTTGTCAAATTATATAATATATTCAATTTGACATGTTAATTCAAGTGTGCGACTGACCAATGTTGGCATACTTGTTCCATGAATCATCCCTAACAGATTCAGAAGGGGTGCCAAAAAATCGGACACGAAGGGGGAGGGGAATTTTGTCAAATTATCATAACATACTTAATTTGATATGTCAATTAATATAAGTGTACAACTGATCAAATTTGGCATACGTGATCCATTGATCACCCTTCACAGATTAAGATGGGATGCCAAAATATTGGACACTCGGGGACATGGATTTACATGTCAAATTGAATATATTATTATAATTTGACAAAAAATCACCTCCCCTCCCTCTTGTGTCTGTTTTTTTTGGGCACCCCTTCTGAATCAGGGGCAATCCATGGAACATATATGCCAATTTTGGTCAGTTGCACACTTAAATTGACATGTAAAATTTAATATATTACAAGAAAACAGCCCGTCACTTCGTGACGCTAGAAGACCCAACCTAAGTTCCCCCTTCCATAAACTACTGATTTACATTACTAATGACCTCCCTTTTTGTGTTTGTTTTGCACTGGTCTCCCTGATTTTGGTGGAGAAAATGACGCACGTGTGTGTGTCTTGGTGAGTCAGTCCGGTTCTCAAATCTGTCTAAGACCCCCGATAAAATTGAAAACGCAGCCTATTACAGAAAAACATTTGACTTCGGAATTGTTTGTATAATGCTTATCAGTAAGGCACGAGAGAAGGAACAGGTAAAGTTAAACTGTTCTAAGAAATTTCTTAGTTTATCATAGGAATTTTTAGAGAATATCATTAGCGCGCGCTCTGTAGTAGGCAGTGCCAGGTGTAAGTTTGTTCAAACTTGAATGAAATTTTTCTCAGCTCAAATCTTTCTCGAATTAGAATTATCCCTACACATAAATGTAAGTAATCTGTAATAGAACCATTTAGGTTTGAATGTCTATGGTGCTATCGGCTAAGGGAACTGTGTTCTTTTTTAGTTTATGTGGGAGATTTCAACATGGCCGCGATGGCGGCTTTGTCCCTCGCTGAAAAAATCGCTTGAATTAGAACTTAGCCAAAGGTGAATCTTTTCCACAAAAACACGCCCACTGGAGAGATTTCCTCCTTCTCTTCTGGTTTGTGTCCTTCGTTTTGCGATACAGCGTCAGGATTTATACTTAGAAAATATTATTCATGGCTTTGTGGCATTTCGCCTTAGCGTGCTTCCAGAAAGCAAGGCGGTGTACGTTTGTTCAAACTTGAATGAAAATATTTCTCAGCTTAAAGCTTTCGAATAATAATTATCCCTGCACATTCCTGCAAGTAATCTGTGACAGAACCATTTAGGTTTAGATGACTATAGTGATTTCGGCTGTGCGAACTGAGTTCTTTTTTAGTTTCGGTGGGAGATTTCAAAATGGCGGCGATGGCAGCTTTGTCCTCGCTTAAGAAATCTCTTGAATTAGAACTTAGCCAAGGTGAATCTTTTCCAACCAAAACACGCCCACTGTGGAGATATCCACTTTCTCTTCAGGTTTGTGAACTTCGTTTGGCGACACAGCTTCAGGGCCAAGCGGAGTGAGTGCGGACGATTTAGCCAATCAGAAACGTTTGCGCAGACAACCCGATTATAGTAGTATAGATAACTTGACAAAAATTCCCTTCCCCTCCCTCTTTGTGTCCGATTTTTTGGCACCCCTTCCAAATCTTTTAGGGGTGATTCATAGAACAAGTATGCCAATTTTGGTCAGTTGCACACTTAAATTGACATGTCAAATTTAATATAATTATAACTTGACAAAATTCCCTTCCCCTCCCCTCATGGTGTCCGACTTTTTGGCACCCCTTTTGGATCTATTAGGGGTGATTCATAGAACATGTATGCCAATTTAGGTCACTTGCACACTTAAATTGACATGTCAAATTTAATATATTATAACTTGACAAAATTCCCCTCCCCTCCCCCCTTGGTGTCCGATTTCTTGGCACCCCTTCTGGATCTTTCAGGGGTGTTCCATGGAGGACATGTGCCAAATTTTGTCATTTGCACACTTAAATTGACACATCGCACTGAATATATTATGATAATTTGACAAAATTCCCCTCACCTCCCCCCTTGGTGTCCGATGTTTTGGCACCCCTTCTGAATTTATTAAGGGTGATGCATGGAACATATATGCCAATTTTGGTCAGTTGCACACTTAAATTGACACGTCAAATTGAATATATTATGAGAATTTGACAAAATTACCCTCCCTCCCCTCTTAATTTCAAATGTGACATCTTTCTGGAATTCTTCAAAACTTATTAGGGAACACGTTGATTTTTTGAATGCATGAATTCAGTTATGTTTTAGCCAGAAAAAGAGCATTAAATATTGGTGACAAAACTGCCCCTCCCCACCCCTACACAGTGCGAATCGCGTGGCACCCCTTACAGTTCTGTTCAAAATGATGCAAAGAATATTCATTCCAAATTTGGTGTCTTTACGCGAAATTGCACAAAATGACCCGTTTTTGTCGCTAAGCCACCTTACTATGATACGTTTCAACCAATGAGCGCGCGTTAAAATTGATCACTGGGATATAACGGCGAATAGTCACCGAGACTATAACACGCATGCCGATAGCAATGAGTCATAACTAAATTGCAAAGCGAGCTTTGGTTGTTGTAGCTGGAATAGTCTGCCGGTGATGCCGAGGAGTGACGCTACTCAGGGAGGGAGGGAGGGAGGTATTTTACCTGCTCTAGTCTTTGTTTAAATACGTCCATGTGTAGCAGACCAAGAAAGCCAAGTCTCCATCCTTGTCCCAGCGCCACACTGAAACACATACGAGGAGTATGAATATTCTTAGATACTGCACTATCTGGGTGATCTTAGTACGACTAGTTAGATATACGACCAGTGTTCTTTTTTAGTTTATGTGGGAGATTTCAACATGGCCGCGATGGCGGCTTTGTCCCTCGCTGAAAAAATCGCTTGAATTAGAACTTAGCCAAAGGTGAATCTTTCCAACAAAAACACGCCCACTGGAGAGATTTCCTCCTATTCTGGTTTGTGTCCTTCGTTTTGCGATACAGCGTCAGGATTTATACTTAGAAAATATTATTCTTGGCTTTTGTGGCATTTCGCCTTAGCGTGCTTCCAGAAAGCAAGGCGGTGTACAGCGGTGTACGTTTGTTCAAACTTGAATGAAAGTTTTTCTCAGCTTAAAGCTTTCGAATAATAATTATCCCTGCACATTCCTGCAAGTAATTTGTGACAGAACCATTTAGGTTTAGATGACTATGGTGATTTCAGCTGTGCGAACTGAGTTCTTTTTTAGTTTCTGTGGGAGATTTCAAAATGGCGGCGATGGCAGCTTTGTCCCTCGCTTAAGAAATCGCTTGAATTAGAACTTAGCCCAGGGTGAATGTTTTCCAACCAAAACACGCCTACTGTGGAGATATCCACTTTCTCTTCAGGTTTGTGAACTTCGTTTGGCGACACAGCTTCAGGGCCAAGCGGAGTGAGTGCGGACGATTTATCCAATCAGAAACGTTTGCGCAGACTACCCGATTATAATAGTATAGATTATTGGATGAGGTTGAGCATGATAGTGAGATTTGTCAACGCCAACGAGGCGTTGACAAATCTCACTATCATGCGAAAACCGAATTCAATAATTGTTTTATTATTCAGCAACCAGCAATTCTTGCCTAGCTTAACGAAGTCGACGATGAGGCCTTGCTCGGCGAAACGGTTTTTCAGCTTAAGCCTACGTCAGATATCCTGAGCAATGATCTCTCGGCAAAAATCGTAGCATATTCATCGAGAATATTGGCAAAATTGGCTTTCGCTTCCGAAATGAAAACCAACATGGCGGCCAAACCTATTGGCTTGCGTTGTGACGTCATTAGAGTGCATCAATCCTAATGTCTGCAGTATGACGTCATGCACTGGGCGTCAACGTGATTTCTTTGCGTACTCTTAGCCAATCAGAACCGAGATAGTGGCATGGCTGAATATAATGAGCGAGCCTCATATCCAAGTTTTAATTTTAAAATATCAAAATTGGTCTATTCAGACTCAATTTTTACATGTAATTGACTCACAACCCTGGGCTATAGAGCGGATTTCAGATGACTGTCGTGAGTAATTCGCAATTACTTTGTAATTACTCCTATAGGTTTGGTGAAAACCGCTCTAATTGCGAGTTATGTTTGTTTCATATTTTTTTTTCCTTCACTATTATATGTTTGAAAAAGAATAGTTAAAAGCTTGAGAACTCAGTTCCCTTAGCCGATAGCACCATAGACATTCAAACCTAAATGGTTCTATTACAGATTTCTTACATTTGTGTGTAGGGATAATTCTAATTCGAGAAAGATTTGAGGTGAGAAAAATTTCATTCAAGTTTGAACAAACTTACACCTGGCACTGCCTACAGAGCGCGCGCTAAGTCATGAATGATATTCTCTAAATATTCCTTTGATAAACTAAGAAATTTCTTAGAACAGTTTAACTTTACCTGTTTCTTCTCTCGTGCCTTACTGATAAGCATTATACAAACAATTCCGAAGTCAAATGTTTTTCTGTAATAGGCTGCGTTTTCAATTTTAGCGGGTTCTTAGACAGATTTGAGAACCGGACTGACTCACCAAGACACACACACGTGCGTCATTTTCTCCACCAAAATCAGGGAGACCAGTGCAAAACAAACACACAAAAAGGGAGGTCATTAGTAATGTAAATCAGCAGTTTATGGAGGGGGAACTTAGGTTGGGTCTTCTAGCGTCACGAAGTGACGGGCTGTTTTCTTGTTGTTAATTATTCGCAGATGATATTGATAATAATTATTTACCAGCTGTCCGGATGTATAGTGACGCTTGCGTCATTGAGCGTCAGTTTCTCGATGGCGTTCCGCAGATAGACGTATTCCGACTGATCCACTGGATAAACACCTGCAAAGACCTGAACACAGAAAATACAGACAAGGCTTGAGAGAAAATACCATAACAAGGGCTTTCAGCCAGCGGGTTTCACTTTGCAGGTCACAGGTCACATGCAGGTTCGAGCTATAAACTATTTCCAGTACAAGTTTCTCAATAAACTGCTTTAGAAAATAACACCTATGTTGTATTGTGAATGTGCGCATTCTGATTGGTTAAAAAGCGTGTTTGTAAGAGACCTGAGAAACACGATTGTCACGCAACGCTGTCGCGCGTGTGTATGTTATTTTCTAAAAGCAATAAAAATACTTTCTGCGTGCTCTCTGGTTTCTTACAAACACTCGGGGAATGTTGGTCGAACTGATAAAAGTTTTGATCAGTTCTCCCAACATCCCCTCGTGTTTGTACGAAAGCAGAGAGCACGCGGAAAGTACTTTTATTGCTTAATTATATTACATGTATCCGAGATGAGGCAGACTCACGTTCAGTGACTCTAACCCCATTTCTCCAGGGCGTTTCAGAGAGTTTCTTTAATGCAACATGTGATTGACAGTCTGTGAAACGGCCAATAGAAAAGAAGCGATCCCATGCACGGTAATTAGCATTACATAGCAAACAATAGAAATAAAGTTTACGATCATTAGGCATTGTCCACACTGGAGAGTTAACAGATCATAGTAGAGTTGACGTCATCGTTTTCGTTTTTAACCGGATTCGAGATAGATAGATAGATAGATCGTTTATTAGTTAAAAATTTACAGCCAAGGGCTGAAATGGTCTAACTTTACAATATAAAAATGCTAACTATAGTTTCTATAATAATAAATGTGTCTAATAAATATAATAATTGCTAAAAGGATAAATATGTCTAATAAAAATGTATACTAAATTATGGAATATAAAACCTTGAATTACAATTTATAAAACTACTTTGGCAGCGCTTTGTAGAACATTTTGGCATAACGAATTTTCTTTTGTTCCTTAAATTATATTGCGATTCGTTTTTCTTTGGCAAGAGACGATTGAGTCTATGGTCAGTGTTCGCTACAATCTCATCGAAGAACCTAGAAGTGATGTCTTGGCGACGCTGGAAGAGTGTTACGAGGCCAGCTTCTTTAAGGGCTTCAGCGTAGCTTAGTTCTGGATAGATGATGCGCATGGCTCGTTTCTGTAGGCGCTCAAGATCATTACTTAAATAATTAGGCAGACTATTGTGATAGACTTGGCAAGCATACTCGGTCACAGGTCTTATACATGTAATGTAAAATTGCATCAGATCTTTGCTGGCTAACTTGGAGCGCTTAAGTTGCCTAAGGAAATATAACCTAGAGGCTCCTTTCTTAATGATGGCAGCAATATGGGCATTCCATTAAGATCATTACTGATATTTAACCTAGGAGCTTTGCTTCGCTTACCAACTCCAGCTCGGAATTATTTACATTAACTGAATTGAACCCTTTGTCTGCTTGTGAAAAGTCTATTCGTAGTTCTTTACATTTTACTTCGTTTAGTTGGAACTTATCTGCACTAGTTATACTACACAGTTCATCAACTGCCTCTTGGATCTTGCTTGTGTGTTTCTTGGGTACAGACTCTGAGATTGTAATATCGTCTACGTACTTCCAGAGGTGCACTCCAGAGACACTGATGTCATTTATCATAATCAGGAACAGCCAGGGACCCAGTTTTGTCCCTTGGGGTACTCCAGCAGGGATACCTCGCCATTCAGAATAACAATCCTGTCCCAACTTCACTCTTTGTTTACGATCGCGAAGGAAGTCAATGATCCAGTGAATTACTGAGCCCGGGAGATCGTATGTGCGCAGCTTCCTCACCAGAATCGTATGATCGATAAGGTCAAATGCTTTTCGAAAATCGAAAAGCACGACCCTGGTAGCAGTGCCATTGCCGTCGGTGTCATTAGTCCATCGATGGAGCATGTCGATGAGGGCGTGAACTGTTGACGAATTTGGAATGGTTCCAAACTGCTGGCTATCGATCTTAGCTAGAACAGCAGGCTTAACAAATCTCTCAACGATAAAATCTTCTCCTATCTTAGACAAGAGTGGGGTCAGCGAGATAGGCCGTAGGTGCTTGTTGATGTCGAAGATTGGCTTTTGCTTTGGGACTGGTACAACATCAGCCTCCTTCCAAGAAGATGGGAGACAGCCTTCTCGGTAAGAGGAGTTCAGGATATCTCGAATTGGGTCCGCAAGTAAATCTGCGTTCTCTTTGAGTAACCAACCCGGCATCCCATCAGGCCCTTGGGCCTTAGTAGGGTTGATGGCGGAGAGGACCTTAAAGACCTCTGCTGATGTTACAACTAGGTCAGACTCAGAGGGCGAAGCTGGCTCTACAGTTGGTTGTTCGGTTAAAGGCCGAAAGTCCTGCATAGGTGTCAGAAAGCCTTCGTTGATACGATTTGCTAGTGACGTGTCATTTTCACCTGTGTCTGCAGCGCTCAGGTGTTTGAGAGACTTGATGATATTGTCTTTAGCGCTGGTCGCTTTAGACATGCCACTGAGCTTCTTTACTTCGGTCCACCACTTTGCTGGTGAGCAGTCTTTCAGATGTTCCACTTTGTGACTGTAGTATTTGCCCCGGCATGCTTTGCGTTCTCGGTTTACGAGGTTCCTCAAACGGCGGAATTCGTCTTGATCACCCAAACTTAAGGCTCTCTGCCGCTTCTTGATCACAGATTTTAGTCTCTGGTTAATCCATGGTGGCTCAGTAATGTGGATAGTTTTTGTCCTTATAGGTGCAATAAAATCAAGGCCTGTTTGGACGATAGTATGCAGTAGCGACGTTTTCTCTTCGCATGTAACGACAGTGTTGATGAGCGATTCAACATCTACTTGCTCGAGATATGATCTTATAGCTTGACGATTACTCGCTCGCAAGTCCCTTGATTTGACAGTGAACTTGCTCTCTGAAATTGCAGGACGGACTTTAGGTTGGACCTCGACGGAGCAGTGATCTGATAGGCCAAATGCTGGTCGCTCGATAGGTGGATCGTAGTACTCTTTGAGGTTTGTAAGGATCTGGTCAAGTGTGTTCCGCCCGCGCGTAGGGAAGTAAACAGTTTGCTTGAGATTAAAGTTTGATTTTAACCTCGCTGTGTCCAGCTTGTTTATATCACCGAGCAAAACAATTCCGCAATCAGAGTGACGCGATTCGATAGTAGACAAACACTTGATCAGATAGTCCAGCATCTGCGAGTTCGAAGCTGTTGGTGGATGGTAAATAACTCCGATAATAATATTATTCACGCCTCGCGGGAGTCGATGTGGTCGAATGTCCAGCCATAAAACTTCGAGAAAATCATCCGCCAGGTCTTCAATAACCGAAAAGGGAATTGTATCTTTAACGTACATGCAAACTCCGCCATGCATTATCTCCACTCGGTCACGGCGAACGAGATGATAATCGTCAATTGCCACAACTGAATCTTGTATGTGTGATTTGAGCCATGACTCGGTTATGCAAATGAAATCGAAGTTCGCATTCTGGACAACATGGCGAACCTCGTCAATTTTTGGAGCCAGCGACATGACATTCGAGAGGAAAAAGGATGGAACGAAGGTGTTGGTTGATCCCTTGTTCGAGCAGTCGGCTGGGGGCTTGTTAAGTGGAATTTCTACGCAGTTGTTGGAGTTTTGCGTGTTCTTGTTAATTCTACGCTTCACTTGGCGTGTTTGAACAATGTCGATTCCTCGGCTTTGGAGCTGTTCTCTCGCTCTAACTGACCGCCCGGCTCTCTTTCCTCTATATCGTGGCCAAAACCCATTTCCGAACTTATCAAATGCTTGTCTTGAAAGATTCGGTGCCATTGTAACAAAGAATACTGCTAAAAGTTAATATCAAACGGAGCTAATTTTCGAGCTGCTGCCGTGCTGGGCGCATACATTATGCGCCACACTAAAACGATATGTATACGGATTCGTTTTGATTCACTTTCGAGAGCGTTTTCAAACTGATACGGATTCGATGAAAACGATCAGCGTGTTAGTCTGGACGGAAGGCCTAACCGTACAAAAAAGTATACGGATTCAAACGAAACTGCGTTATTTTCTCTTGGTCTTAGTTCGCCACTCAGGTTGTAAAGAAATATAAAAAAAATAATTTCTAAAGAGAAACCCACTCATGATTGTAAACTGCACTGTAAAGAACTTCAAGATCAATCATCTCCGAATTTGTAAATCGCTTTGGAAACCGACTAACATACTATCACGAATCCTGCTATTTGATAGGCTTTCCTTATCACTATCTATTTAGCAATTAGACTACGAGTTCCGTTTTTCTATCAATAGAACTATCAATAGTTATAAAATAACTAAGATAGTACGCGCGCTCTCATTGGTCGACAGGTGTGTTTATATGAGAGTATATAAACACGGTTGTGACGTCACGCCCGGGACGATGTTTGCGCTGTCTTCTTTTTCATTCTTTATACATTTTGACAAAAATGTATCCAAACACTTGAAGCAATGAAATTGTGAAAGCAGTGCTGTTTTCTTTTTAGCTATCATTTGTCGTCCCATCCTTAAACCACAAGTTCAAAGAATTGGCTTGTCTTCGACTTTTTTAGTCAAACGCGTGTAAATTTTCAGGATTGTCAACATTTTCGTACGATTATACATGATATTTTTGTCCTCCGACATCCTCTTCCCTCCCTTTATGAAACGATTTCTTTGACCTCTGGGAACTTTTTAAAAGTATACAGCTCGTACTAAGAGGAGAAAAACAACACAAATCAAGTTAAGCGACCCAACTAAATTTCTGGATTTGGAGACTTTCGGCGAATCGGCTAGCCAAAATGAAAAAGAACAACGAAGACCAAATTATTGAATAAATCACAATTTATTTCATTACGTTCCTATTCAATTTTTCAAAATGATGATCTTTCACAAGCCGAGTAGGTAAAGAATCGTTTGCTAACAAGAGTTGAAACATGAAATTCTTACCGGCGATCGGCGAACATCGACGGCACTGTCGACGAAACTTTGACTTGAGTTGCTTCAAAAATTCAATACCATCGAGTGACAGTTCATGGACATTCGTTCATGCCATCAGCAACAATTGAAGCCTCCATAGTATCATTCCAGTCTGGTATTTAACATTTTGCTTGATTTGAAGATCGAAACAAGACACACGCTATTTTTGCTTTTTCGAGGCCGAATTCGCCTTTCCAAAACTCTGCAAGTCAACACGAAGGCCTTCTTGTATGGAAAATGCCTTCGGCTTTGCAATTCTTAACCCGTACATCCCTTCATTGACATTCGCTTATGCTTCAATTACCATAAACACCATAGAAGAGGTCAATAAAGTCGTGAAATGTTTCTTAGAAAGCAGTTTTCTCTCGCCTCCCCTTCACAAACTTCCAGCCAACTGAGTGAAAAACTTGAACACATGCGATATAACACGCCCTCTGATTGGCCCGTTCAGGCCGTCGCGCGGTAAGGAGAATTTATATGTTCACACAGAATGTTGAAATAAATTCATTT